>CM038721.1:43485710-43490710 GCA_021613375.1 Megaleporinus macrocephalus | reverse complement strand
TTCACCGTACTAACCACTACACCACCGTACTAACCACTACACCACCATACTAACCACTACACCACCATACTAACCACTACAACACCGTACTGACCACTACACCACCATACTAACCACTACACCACCATACTAACCACTACACCACCGTACTGACCACTACACCACCGTACTAACCACTACACCACCATACTAACCACTACACCACTGTACTAACCACTACACCACCGTACTAACCACTACACCACCATACTGACCACTACAACACCATACTGACCACGACACCACCACACTGACTACTACATCACCATACTAACCACTACACCACCATACTAACCACTACACCACCGTACTAACCACTACACCACCATACTAACCACTACAGCACCGTACTGACCACTACACCACCGTACTAACCACTACACCACCATACTGACCACTACAACACCATACTGACCACTACACCACCGTACTGACCAATACACCACCACACTGACTACTACATCACCATACTAACCACTACACCACCATACTAACCACTACACCAGCATACTAACCACTACACCACCATACTAACCACTACACCACCGTACTGACCACTACACCACCGCACTAACCACTACACCACCGTACTGACCACTACAACACCACACTGACCACTACACCACCATACTGACCCCTACATCACCATACTAACCACTACACCACCATACTGACCACTACACCACCGTACTGACCACTACACCACCGTACTGACCACTACACCACCGTACTAACCACTACACCACCATACTGACCACTACACCACCATACTGACCACTACACCACCATACTGACCACTACACCACCATACTAACCACTACACCACCATACTAACCACTACACCACCGTACTAACCACTACACCACCATACTAACCACTACACCACCATACTGACCACTACACCACCATACTAACCACTACACCACCGTACTGACCACTACACCACCATACTAACCACTACACCACCGTACTGACCACTACACCACCGTACTAACCACTACACCACCGTACTAACCACTACACCACCATACTGACCACTACACCACCATACTAACCACTACACAACCATACTGACCACTACACCACAGTACTGACCACTACAACACCGTACTGACCACTACACCACCATACTGACCCCTACATCACCATACTAACCACTACACCACCGTACTGACCACTACACCACCGTACTAACCACTACTTCACCGTACTAACCACTACACCACCGTACTAACCACTACTTCACCGTACTAACCACTACACCACCGTACTAACCACTACACCACCATACTAACCACTACACCACCATACTAACCACTACAACACCGTACTGACCACTACACCACCATACTAACCACTACACCACCATACTAACCACTACACCACCGTACTGACCACTACACCACCGTACTAACCACTACACCACCATACTAACCACTACACCACTGTACTAACCACTACACCACCGTACTAACCACTACACCACCATACTGACCACTACAACACCATACTGACCACGACACCACCACACTGACTACTACATCACCATACTAACCACTACACCACCATACTAACCACTACACCACCGTACTAACCACTACACCACCATACTAACCACTACAGCACCGTACTGACCACTACACCACCGTACTAACCACTACACCACCATACTGACCACTACAACACCATACTGACCACTACACCACCGTACTGACCACTACACCACCACACTGACTACTACATCACCATACTAACCACTACACCACCATACTAACCACTACACCAGCATACTAACCACTACACCACCATACTAACCACTACACCACCGTACTGACCACTACAACACCACACTGACCACTACACCACCATACTGACCCCTACATCACCATACTAACCACTACACCACCGCACTAACCACTACACCACCGTACTGACCACTACAACACCACACTGACCACTACACCACCATACTGACCCCTACATCACCATACTAACCACTACACCACCATACTGACCACTACACCACCGTATTGACCACTACACCACCGTACTGACCACTACACCACCATACTAACCACTACACCACCATACTAACCACTACAACACCGTACTGACCACTACACCACCGTACTAACCACTACACCACCATACTAACCACTACACCACCGTACTAACCACTACACCACCACACTGACTACTACATCACCATACTAACCACTACACCACCATACTAACCACTACACCACCATACTAACCACTACACCACCGTACTGACTACTACACCACCGTACTAACCACTACACCACCATACTAACCACTACACCACCACACTGACTACTACATCACCATACTAACCACTACACCACCATACTAACCACTACACCAGCATACTGACCACTACACCACCGTCCTAACCACTACACCACCGTACTGACCACTACACCACCGTACTAACCACTACACCACCATACTAACCACTACACCACCATACTAACCACTACACCACCGTACTGACCACTACACCGCCGTACTAACCACTACACCACCATACTAACCACTACACCACCGTACTAACCACTACACCACCGTACTTACCACTACACCACCGTACTAACCACTACACCACCTTACTGACCACTACAACACCGTACTGACCACTACACCACCACACTGACTACTACATCACCATACTAACCACTACACCACCATACTAACCACTACACCAGCATACTAACCACTACACCACCATACTAACCACTACACCACCGTACTGACCACTACACCACCGTACAAACCACTACACCACCGTACTGACCACTACAACACCATACTGACCACTACACCACCATACAGACCCCTACATCACCATACTAACCACTACACCACCATACTAACCACTACACCACCGCACTGACCACTACACCACCGTACTAACCACTACACCACCGTACTGACCACTACACCACCGTACTAACCACTACACCACCATACTAACCACTACACCACCGTACTGACCACTACACCACCGTACTAACCACTACACCACCGTACTAACCACTACACCACCATACTAACCACTACACCACCATACTGACCACTACAACACCGTACTGACCACTACACCACCACACTGACTACTACATCACCATACTAACCACTTCACCACCATACTAACCACTACACCAGCATACTAACCACTACACCACCATACTAACCACTACACCACCGTACTGACCACTACACCACCGTACTGACCACTACAACACCGTACTGACCACTACACCACCATACTGACCCCTACATCACCATTCTAACCACTACACCACCGTACTGACCACTACACCACCATACTAACCACTACTTCACCGTACTAACCACTACACCACCGTACTAACCACTACTCCACCGTACTAACCACTACACCACCATACTAACCACTACACCACCGTACTAACCACTACACCACCATACTAACCACTACACCACCGTACTAACCACTACACCACCGTACTAACCACTACACCACCATACTAACCACTACACCACCATACTACCACTACACCACTGTACTAACCACTACACCACCGTACTAACCACTACACCACCATACTGACCACTACAACACCATACTGACCACGACACCACCACACTGACTACTACATCACCATACTAACCACTACACCACCATACTAACCACTACACCACCGTACTAACCACTACACCACCATACTAACCACTACAGCACCGTACTGACCACTACACCACCGTACTAACCACTACACCACCATACTGACCACTACAACACCGTACTGACCACTACACCACCGTACTGACCACTACACCACCACACTGACTACTACATCACCATACTAACCCACTACACCACCATACTAACCACTACACCAGCATACTAATCACTACAACCACCATACTAACCACTACACCACCGTACTGACCACTACACCACCGCACTAACCACTACACCACCGTTACTGACCACTACAACACCACACTGACCACTACACCACCATACTGACCCCTACATCACCATACTAACCACTACACCACCATACTGACCACTACACCACCGTACTGACCACTACACCACCGTACTGACCACTACACCACCGTACTAACCACTACACCACCATACTAACCACTACAACACCGTACTGACCACTACACCACCGTACTAACCACTACACCACCATACTAACCACTACACCACCGTACTAACCACTACACCACCACACTGACTACTACATCACCATACTAACCACTACACCACCATACTAACCACTACACCACCATACTAACCACTACACCACCGTACTGACTACTACACCACCGTACTAACCACTACACCACCATACTAACCACTACACCACCACACTGACTACTACATCACCATACTAACCACTACACCACCATACTAACCACTACACCAGCATACTGACCACTACACCACCGTCCTAACCACTACACCACCGTACTGACCACTACACCACCGTACTAACCACTACACCACCATACTAACCACTACACCACCATACTAACCACTACACCACCGTACTGACCACTACACCGCCGTACTAACCACTACACCACCATACTAACCACTACACCACCGTACTAACCACTACACCACCGTACTTACCACTACACCACCGTACTAACCACTACACCACCTTACTGACCACTACAACACCGTACTGACCACTACACCACCACACTGACTACTACATCACCATACTAACCACTACACCACCATACTAACCACTACACCAGCATACTAACCACTACACCACCATACTAACCACTACACCACCGTACTGACCACTACACCACCATACAAACCACTACACCACCGTACTGACCACTACAACACCATACTGACCACTACACCACCATACTGACCCCTACATCACCATACTAACCACTACACCACCATACTAACCACT
>CM038721.1:43455710-43480710 GCA_021613375.1 Megaleporinus macrocephalus | reverse complement strand
AGCTCAGTCCAGCTCAGTGCAGCTCAGTGCAGCTCAGTCCAGCTCAGTGCAGCTCAGTGCAGCTCAGTCCAGCTCAGTGCAGCTCAGTGCAGCTCAGTGCAGCTCAGTCCAGCTCAGTGCAGCTCAGTCCAGCTCAGTCCAGCTCAGTCCAGCTCAGTCCAGCTCAGTGCAGCAGATGGAGGTAATAACTCTGTGTTTTAAACAATAGATGGGGTCAGTGTTGGGTTCTGCGGTTCCGGATCGGGGCGGAGGTGTTCCTGCAGCGCTGTGTAACTCTGCTTGCTCTGCTGAGGTTGGACCTCCGTGTGGAGCTCAGATGGACGCGGACTCATCCCTGCAGTAATGGAGGAGCCAGCGCTCCGACCTGCTGATTGTTTCCAGATCCGCTTCGGCCCGGCGCTCTTCCTCCTGCTCTGAGCTAATTGGCGATTATCATGCAGAGGTGGGCCGGCCGTGCCAGGAGCGCCGTCCCCTCCGCCGGAGCTGTCTGGGCGTTCTGGAGCGTTCCAGCCTGGAACCGGCAGTAAGTAAGGAACCCGCCCAGTAACACCACATCATCTGCTCCGCTCTCAGATCAGTCCGGACGCGGCCAAGGACAGACTCCGGCTCTGCTGGAAGGGTACCGGTGTGGGGTGTTCTGGGAAATCTGTGAGGAAATCCTTAATAAATACGGAGCTGATCTCGCTAAGAGCTCGGAGGAGTTCTAACGAGTGAGGACAATTTCTCCTCATTCCTCCTAATCTCCTCCTCCTCCTCCAGCATAGGCACAATTACCGCAGACAATAACTTCAGCATGTCTCTCAGAACCTTCAGAGGAAACCCGTTTACTCAGACCACACGTTTCATTCAGGACGAGATGGAGACTCCAGCGTTCCCCTCCTGTTCCTGACCTCCTACATGCTGTGAACATCAGTATCAGCAGATCTCCTCTTAGTCCTGCTCTCTGATAACTCGCTCCCAGTGAGAGGAGGATGTGTGAGTTTATGAAGTGGGGTGATGGTGGGTGGTGATCTGCTGGAGGGGAGTTAGTCTGAGTGGTAGTGTGGACTGAGTGTGGCTCTGAGATGGTGGTTCTGTAGAAACCTGCTCGGAGGTGTGAGCTGGTGGGGGAAGGTTGTTGGGTCACATCCTCTTTAGCCGCCGGATTGTTTTAAAATCCGTGTGACTCGGTTTAACTCGGTGTAACTGCTGTATGGGGGTCCTGGCTGGAGGTCCCGGGCTGCTCCTCCGGCGACTGCTCCGCTCTCAGCTTTCCACAGTTTTTCCAGCAGAGCCTCCTCAATTCCCAGCAGGGAAAGTGCGGAGCCGTGGAGACGGCAGGAGGGCCAGTGGGTCGACTTGTGTAGCACTTCAGAGAGAAGAGTGATACATCTGCACAGCCACATTGAGTTATTTCAGTACTCAGCATATCACAGTGTGTTATTTCAGTACTCAGTGTATCTCAGTGTGTTATTTCAGTAATCAGTGTATCTCAGTGTGTTATTTCAGTAATCAGTGTATCTCAGTGTGTTATTTCAGTACTCAGCATATCACAGTGTGTTATTTCAGTACTCAGTGTATCTCAGTGTGTTATTTCAGTACTCAGTGTATCTCAGTGTGTTATTTCAGTACTCAGCATATCACAGTGTGTTATTTCAGTACTCAGTGTATCTCAGTGTGTTATTTCAGTACTCAGCATATCACAGTGTGTTATTTCAGTACTCAGTGTATCTCAGTGTGTTATTTCAGTGTATCTCAGTGTGTTATTTCAGTACTCAGTGTATCTCAGTGTGTTATTTCAGTAATCAGTGTATCTCAGTGTGTTATTTCAGTACTCAGTGTATCTCAGTGTGTTATTTCAGTGTATCTCAGTGTGTTATTTCAGTAATCAGTGTATCTCAGTGTGTTATTTCAGTAATCAGTATATCTCAGTGTGTTATTTCAGTGTATCTCAGTGTGTTATTTCAGTACTCAGCATATCACAGTGTGTTATTTCAGTACTCAGTGTATCTCAGTGTGTTATTTCAGTGTATCTCAGTGTGTTATTTCAGTACTCAGCATATCACAGTGTGTTATTTCAGTACTCAGTGTATCTCAGTGTGTTATTTCAGTGTATCTCAGTGTGTTATTTCAGTAATCAGTGTATCTCAGTGTGTTATTTCAGTACTCAGTGTATCTCAGTGTGTTATTTCAGTAATCAGTGTATCTCAGTGTGTTATTTCAGTAATCAGTATATCTCAGTGTGTTATTTCAGTACTCAGCGTATCTCAGTGTGTTATTTCAGTACTCAGCGTATCTCAGTGTGTTATTTCAGTACTCAGTGTATCTCAGTGTGTTATTTCAGTAATCAGTGTATCTCAGTGTGTTATTTCAGTACTCAGTGTATCTCAGTGTGTTATTTCAGTAATCAGTGTATCTCAGTGTGTTATTTCAGTACTCAGTGTATCTCAGTGTGTTATTTCAGTACTCAGTGTATCTCAGTGTGTTATTTCAGTACTCAGTATATCTCAGTGTGTTATTTCAGTACTCAGTGTATCTCAGTGTGTTATTTCAGTAATCAGTGTATCTCAGTGTGTTATTTCAGTACTCAGTGTATCTCAGTGTGTTATTTCAGTACTCAGCGTATCTCAGTGTGTTATTTCAGTACTCAGCGTATCTCAGTGTGTTATTTCAGTACTCAGTGTATCTCAGTGTGTTATTTCAGTAATCAGCGTATCTCAGTGTGTTATTTCAGTACTCAGTGTATCTCAGTGTGTTATTTCAGTAATCAGTGTATCTCAGTGTGTTATTTCAGTACTCAGTGTATCTCAGTGTGTTATTTCAGTAATCAGTGTATCTCAGTGTGTTATTTCAGTACTCAGTGTATCTCAGTGTGTTATTTCAGTACTCAGTGTATCTCAGTGTGTTATTTCAGTACTCAGTGTATCTCATTGTGTTATTTCAGTACTCAGTATATCTCAGTGTGTTATTTCAGTACTCAGTGTATCTCAGTGTGTTATTTTAGTGATTATCTATGGTGAGGTGTCTACTCACGGTGCTGCTCCTGGCCGCAGGTTTGAAGGTGGAGGTAGTTTGGATTCTGTATTTCTGAAGTTCCTACAGACCCGGAGTTGGATATCGAGTACTGATATTTTCCAGTCAAAATTAATTTCCATCCTGCTGTCCTGCTGCACAAACCCTCCCACCACCCCACCACCCCACCACCCCACCGCCGTCTCCAGACCCCCTAAACCCTGCTGCCCAGAGCCAGAGGAGGCCAGGCGAAACATCTAAACGTCTCTCCGTGGAGGATTCCCTGCTGGATACAGATTGATGGTGCTCATTCATGCAGCCGTGCAAATCCAAACACCCAGAATTCCCCCTCCCTCGCTCTCCCGGCGTCTCCGCGGAGGATCCGCTCGGCGCTCCTAAACACATTAAGTGGAGGGTATTAGCTCATGTGGTTCATGTTCTCCTGGTTCTAGTTTCAATCTTAATTGCGTCCTCTGCTTTCGCTCGGATTCTGATCTTCCAGGTTTGGAATAAAAGCCCATCAAGCGTTTAAAAACTCTCGGAGCCGCGCCCACCGGAAAACGCGGAGCAGGAGCCGCATGTGCTTCTGATTGAGACCGGACTTTGAAGATACGTCACATGATCAACCGCATCAATTAGTTCTTCTCAGTGATCGTATCTCTCGTCTGATCTGCTCGGGAGGTTCTGGTGTCGCTCACGAGGGGCTACCTGTACACCTTCCAGATCTGATCTCTTTGATCTGGTCTGTTAGAACCTCTGTCCAGCAGGCCATCTGGTGTGTTAGCGGGATGCTAGCAGTTTTGAATGATTTAATGAAGAGAATAATTATAATCACTAACGGAGCGAAGAGGAAACCCAACGGCACAGAGTTCCGAGTCTGGTTGTGGTTCTAGACTCTGATTAAACTTTTAATCATAGGTCATAGGTTCTGGGTCTCAGGTTCTGGATCTCAGGTTCTGGGTCTCAGGTTCTGGATCTCGGTCTGGGTCTCAGGTTTTTGATCTCCGTCTGGGTCTCAGGTTCAGGGTTCGAAGTCAGGGCGGGGCTGCGCTATTGGGGGGGCTGTGCTGTCGGGGGGGGCTGTGCTGTCGGGGGGCTGTGCTGTCGGTTCTGGAGATTAAGGCTTCTGGAGATTAAGGCTTCTGGAGATTAAGGGTTCTGGAGATTGAGGTTTTTGGAGACTGAGGGTTCTGGGAGGGGGGTTCTGGAGATTAAGTCTTCTTGGAGGGGGTTCTGGAGATTGAGGGTTATGGAGATTTAGGGTTCTGAAGAGAGTGGGTTCTGGAGACAGTGGGTTCTGGAGATTGAGGGTTCTGGGAGGGGGGTTCTGGAGTTTGAGGGTTCTGGGAGGGGGGTTCTGGTGATTAAGGTTTCTGGAGATTGAGGGTTCTGGGAGTGGGGTTCTGGAGATTAAGGTTTCTGGAGATTGAGGGTTCTGGAGATTGAGGGTTCTGGGAGGGGGGTTCTGGAGATTGAGGGTTCTGGGAGGGGGGTTCTGGTGATTAAGGTTTCTGGAGATTGAGGGTTCTGGAGATTTAGGGTTCTGAAGAGAGTGGGTTCTGGAGACAGTGGGTTCTGGAGATTGACGGTTCTGGGAGGGGGGGTTCTGGAGATTAAGGTTTCTGAAGATTGAGGGTTCTGGGAGGGGGGTTCTGGTGATTAAGGTTTCTGGAGATTGAGGGTTCTGGGAGTGGGGTTCTGGAGATTAAGGTTTCTGGAGATTGAGGGTTCTGGGGATTAAGGTTTCTGGAGATTGAGGGTTCTGGGAGGGGGGTTCTGGTGATTAAGGTTTCTGGAGATTGAGGGTTCTGGGAGTGGGGGTTCTGGAGATTAAGGTTTCTGGAGATTGAGGGTTCTGGAGATTAAGGTTTCTGGAGATTGAGGGTTCTGGGAGGGGGGTTCTGGAGATTAAGGTTTCTGGAGATTGAGGGTTCTGGGAGGGGGGTTCTGGAGATTGAGGGTTCTGGGAGGGGGGGTTCTGGAGATTAAGATTTCTGGAGATTGAGGGTTCTGGGAGGGGGGTTCTGGAGATTGAGGGTTCTGGGAGGGGGGTTCTGGTGATTAAGGTTTCTGGAGATTGAGGGTTCTGGGAGTGGGGTTCTGGAGATTAAGGTTTCTGGAGATTGAGGGTTCTGGAGATTAAGGTTTCTGGAGATTGAGGGTTCTGGGAGGGGGGTTCTGGAGATTAAGGTTTCTGGAGATTGAGGGTTCTGGGAGGGGGGTTCTGGAGATTGAGGGTTCTGGGAGGGGGGGTTCTGGAGATTAAGGTTTCTGGAGATTGAGGGTTCTGGGAGTGGGGTTCTGGAGATTAAGGTTTCTGGAGATTGAGGGTTCTGGAGATTAAGATTTCTGGGAGGGGGGTTCTGGAGATTAAGGTTTCTGGAGATTGAGGGTTCTGGGAGTGGGGTTCTGGAGATTAAGGTTTCTGGAGATTGAGGGTTCTGGGAGGGGGGTTCTGGAGATTGAGGGTTCGGGGAGGGGGGGTTCTGGAGATTAAGGTTTCTGGAGATTGAGGGTTCTGGGAGTGGGGTTCTGGAGATTAAGGTTTCTGGAGATTGAGGGTTCTGGAGATTAAGGTTTCTGGGAGGGGGGTTCTGGAGATTAAGGTTTCTGGAGATTGAGGGTTCTGGAGATTAAGATTTCTGGGAGGGGGGTTCTGGAGTGGTTTCTGCTAGTTTTAGAATTTTAGGGTTTCAGAGTCTGGCAGTTTGGGACGGTGGAGTCTGAAGGTTAGGAGTCTCTGTGCTGTGGAGTTGCTCCTCAGCTCTCTGCTGCTGTAATCAAAGCACTCCAAACGATCTAATCGCTGCCAGATGAGGAGATTCCAGCGCTGAGCTCCGCGGTGGCTAAATTACAGTCTCTCCGTGTTGCGGTGCTGAAAACACGTGTAGGACATCTCTGATGGTCTCACACGCAGTGCGTCATCATTTCCTGTGAAGTCTGAGGACTAAGCAGCCGCCAGCGACAGATGAAGTCCCAGTTAGTCTCGATTTGAAATAAAGCTCTTCTGCTTGTTTGTGGACGTGAAGAACCTCATGGACCTGCTTTTCCTCCACAACTGCTTCATGGACCCTCAGCACATCTTACCTGGAGGCTCCCACACTGTCACGTGGCACCTGTCTTAGCTGCTTGTGAGCAGATGTGGTTTTCTCCGTGTTGGAGAAATATCGTCCATAGATTTGAGCAGCAGGTCGGTCTGTTCCCAGCAGCTCTCTGCTCGGTTCTAACACCCTGGGGTTCTCCGTAGACCCGGGAGGCTGTAGAGGTCTAGCAGACACTGGCATCTCGGTGGTTCCTCCAGATGAAGTGTGCTGTCGGTTAATGTAGTATGTAACCTCCCGGCTGGAGGACACGCTGACTCTGAGCAGATCCAGCAGTGACCAGTAGATATCACTGACCAGAGAAACGTCCACTCAGAGAACACAGTTATATACTGGACCAGCCTCGTTACACACACACACACACACACACACTACTGAACACACACACACACACACACTACTGAACACACATACACACTACTGACCACACACACACACCCACACTACTGAACACACATACACACTATTGACCCCAAACATACACACACACACATACACACACACACACACACTACTGAACACACACACACTACTGAACACACACACACACACACTACTGAACACATACACACACACACTACTGAACACACACACACACTACTGAAAACACACACACACACACACACACTACTGAACACATACAACTGAACACACACACTACTGAACACACACACACTACTAAACACATACACACACACACTACTGAACACACACTACTATACACACACACACACACACTACTGAACACACACACACACACACACACACACTACCGAACACACATACACACTACTGACCACACACACACACTACTGAACACACACACACACACACACTACTGAAAACACACACACTACTGAACACATACACACACACACACTACTGAACACACATACACACTACTGACCACACACACACTACTGAACACACACACACACTACTGAACACACACACACTACTGAACACACACACACACACACACACACACTACTGAACACACACACACACTACTGAACACACACACACACACACACTACTGAACACACACTACTGAACACATACATACACACACACACTACTAAACACATACACACTACTGAACACACACACACTACTAAACACATACACACACACACTACTGAACACACACACTACTATACACACACACACACACACTACTGAACACACACACACACACACACACACACACTACCGAACACACATACACACTACTGACCACACACACACACTACTGAACACACACACACACACACTACTGAAAACACACACACTACTGAACACATACACACACACACTACTGAACACACACACACACTACTGAACACACACACACTACTGAACACACACACACACACTACTGAACACACACACACTACTGAACACACACACACACACACACACTACTGAACACACACACACACTACTGAACACACACACACACACACACACTACTGAACACACACTACTGAACACATACATACACACACACACACACTACTGAACACACACACACTACTGAACACACACACACACACACTATTGAACAAAAAACACTACTGAACACACACACACTACTGAACACACACACACTACTGAACACACACACTACTGAACACACACACACTACTGAACAAAAACACTACTGAACAAAAACACTAGGGGCCAGTGAAACACCCACAGACACACACACTAGGGCCCAGTGAAACACACACACACTAGTGAACACATGTACACACACTAGTAAACACGCACACACACACTAGTGAACATACACACACACTAGGGACCAGTGAAACCCACATGCACACACACAAGTAAACACACACTAGTGAACACACACTATTGGACACACACACACTACTGAACACACACACACACACACTACTGAACACACACACACTACTAAACACACACACTAAGGGCAGTGAAATACCCACATACACATGCTCGCTACTGAACACACACACACACACACACTAGGGGCCAGTGAAACATCCACACGCACACACACTAGTAAACACACATACACTAGTAAACACACACACACTAGTAAACACATGGGTTTTTCACTGTGCTGATGGTTTGAATGAGGAGGTTAAATAAACACAAATGATAGGAGTGTGTTATTGTGTTGTGTTGTATTGTGTTGTATTGTATTGTGTTGTGTTGCGTTGTGTTGTGTTGTGTTGTGTTGTGTTGTGTTGTGTTGTGTTGTGTTGTATTTGTTTGTGTTGTGTTGTGTTGTATTGTATTGTATTGCTTTGTATTGTATTGTGTTGTGTTGCGTTGTGTTGTGTTGTGTTGTGTTGCTTTGCGTTGCATGGTCTTGTGTTGTATTGTATTGTGTTGTGTTGTGTTGTGTTGTGTTGTATTGCTTTGTATTGCTTTGTATTGTGTTGTGTTGTGTTGTATAGCATTGCTTTGTATTGTGTTGTGTTGTGTTGCGTTGCATGGTCTTGTGTTGTGTTGTATTGCTTTGTATTGTGTTGTGTTGTGGTGTATTGTATTGCTTTGTATTGTATTATTTTGTGTTGCGTTGTGTTGTGTTGCTTTGCGTTGCATGGTCTTGTGTTGTATTGTATTGTGTTGTATTGTGTTGTGTTGTGTTGTATTGCTTTGTATTGTGTTGTGTTGTGTTGCGTTGTGTTGTTTTGTGTTGCTTTGCGTTGCATGGTCTTGTGTTGTATTGTGTTGTGTTGTGTTGTGTTGTGTTGTGTTGTGTTGTATTGCTTTGTATTGTGTTGTGTTGTGTTGCGTTGTGTTGTTTTGTGTTGCTTTGCGTTGCATGGTCTTGTGTTGTATTGTGTTGTGTTGTGTTGTGTTGTGTTGCGTTGTATTGTGTTGTGTTGTGTTGTGTTGTATTGCTTTGTATTGTGTTGTGTTGTATAGCATTGCTTTGTATTGTGTTGTGTTGTGTTGTGTTGTGTTGTATTGCTTTGTATTGTGTTGTGTTGTGTTGCGTTGTGTTGTTTTGTGTTGCTTTGCGTTGCATGGTCTTGTGTTGTATTGTATTGTGTTGTGTTGTGTTGTGTTGTGTTGTATTGTGTTGTGTTGTGTTGTATTGTGTTGTGTTGTGTTGTATTGCTTTGTATTGTGTTGTGTTGTGTTGTATAGCATTGCTTTGTATTGTGTTGTGTTGTGTTGTGTTGTGTTGTGTTGTATTGTGTTGTGTTGTGTTGTATTGTGTTGTGTTGTGTTGTATTGCTTTGTATTGTGTTGTGTTGTGTTGTATAGCATTGCTTTGTATTGTGTTGTATTGTGTTGTGTTGTGTTGTATTGTGTTGTGTTGTGTTGTGTTGTATTGCTTTGTATTGTGTTATGTTGTGTTGTATAGCATTGCTTTGTATTGTGTTGTGTTGTGTTGTGTTGTGTTGTGTTGTATTGTGTTGTGTTGTGTTGTATTGTGTTGTGTTGTGTTGTATTGCTTTGTATTGTGTTATGTTGTGTTGTATAGCATTGCTTTGTATTGTGTTGTGTTGTGTTGTGTTGTGTTGTGTTGTATTGCTTTGTATTGTGTTATGTTGTGTTGTATAGCATTGCTTTGTATTGTGTTGTGTTGTGTTGTGTTGTGTTGTGTTGTGTTGTGTTGTGTTGTATGAGCGCAGGCTGAAGCAGCAGGGGGCGCTGTGGAGGAGAGGAGCTCTGGATCGGGGAGCTTGTTGAGGAGGTGTTTCTCCTGATTTGTAATGCAGCTGCTTTTTCCAGTTTGAAACTTTCAGGCAGACCCTTCAGTCTCGTCCTCCCTGAAGACCACTGTACACACACAGCTCCAGAGGGGTTACGCGGCTGCCCAGGCAGGAGAGGGGTGGGGGGGAGAGGTGGGGGATGGGGGGGAGGTGGGGGATGGGGGGGAGAGGTGGGGGATGGGGGTTCATCAGGGAGGATCAGTGTGGAGTGGTCAGGCTGTTTTATTTGGAGTAAAGTCAGAGATTACCTCAGCACTGCTCTGATTGTCTCTGATTTCTTCCTGCTCGTTAAGCTGCAGTAAAGTCCTTCCGTCTGCCGGTACAGGCAGGGACACACAACCAGACGGACACACAACCAGACGGACACACAACCAGACGGACACACAGCCAGACGGACACACTGCCAGACGGACACACAACCAGACGGACACACTGCCAGACGGGGAGACATTGCCAGACGGGGACACACTGCCAGACGGGGACACACTGCCAGACGGGGACACACTGCCAGACGGGGACACACTGCCAGACGGACACACTGCCAGACGGGGACACACTGCCAGACGGGGACACACAGTGGAATGGCTGATCAGTGAAGCTGAAACGGTTCCTGGGAAGCCGGCGAAGCTCAGAGATGAATATTAACTACAGGTTTTCTGGACAGACCAGTAACGCAGGACGCTGGTCACTCTTTAAGTTCTCACCGTGAAGCTGGGAATACATTCCTACTGCAGCCATCACAAAGTGTGTAGAGTAACTATGGAAAATGGGCGAGGAATAACTATGGGAATGGGTGTTGTAGATACTGAATAGTCTGTAGTAGATACTGAACAGTGTGTAGTAGATACTGAACAGTGTGTAGTAGATACTAAACAGTGTGTAGTAGATACTGAATAGTCTGTAGTAGATACTGAACAGTGTGTAGTAGATACTGAATAGTCTGTAGTAGATACTGAACAGTGTGTAGTAGATACTGAATAGTCTGTAGTAGATACTGAACAGTCTGTAGTAGATACTTAATAGTGTGTAGTAGGTACTGAGTAGTTAGTAGTAGGTACTGAATAGTCTGTAGTAGATACTGAATAGTCTGTAGTAGATACTGAACAGTGTGTAGTAGGTACTGAGTAGTTAGTAGTAGGTACTGAATAGTCTGTAGTAGATACTGAATAGTGTGTAGTAGGTACTGAGTAGTTAGTAGTAGGTACTGAATAGTCTGTAGTAGATACTGAATAGTGTAAAGTAGGTAATGAATAGTGTGTAGTAGATACTGAATAGTGTGTAGTAGATACTGAGTAGTTAGTAGTAGGTACTGAATAGTGTGTAGTAGATACTGAATAGTGTGTAGTAGATACTGAATAGTGTGTAGTAGGTACTGAGTAGTTAGTAGTAGGTACTGAGTAGTTAGTAGTAGGTACTGAACAGTCTGTAGTAGATGCTGAACAGTGTGTAGTAGATACTGAATAGTGTGTAGTAGGTACTGAGTAGTTAGTAGTAGGTACTGAGTTTTGAGGGTGAAGGTTTACTCTGCAGTAGGAGGTCAGGGAGATCTGGAGGTGTAGTAGAGTTTGTTTAAAGGCCGGTGGACGTCGGAGGTGCGTACAGTGTGTGTTCATCACCTCTGCAGGAGGGCAGGAGGGCAGGAGGGCAGATGGGGTCAGCAGGGCTAAAGGAGGAACACAGAGCTGCAGTGGAGAGTTTGTTCTACTCCCAGCAGTGAGGGTGAGAGATCTGAGCTGATAAGTCTCGTGGAGCTGCGCGGGGCGGGACTGGCCGAGGGCTCTCTGTAAGACATTCCTCGATAACGTTTCATATCAAAATATTGTTTTGTACGCGAGTTATTCCGAGATTTTCATCAGAATCTAACTTTTCTTTCCTGCTCCTGGCCAAACTCTCTTCCTCGTCAGGTTTCATGTGGCTGAAGTTTTAACCCTTCTCCTTCTGACCAACACAGGGAGGAGTTAGTTGTGTCCGGCTGTGTCCGGCTGTGTCCGGCTGTGTCAGGCTGTGTCCGGCTGTGTCCAGACACTGCTTTATTTCAGAGACTGTTTTTAAATCTAACAGATTTCCGGAGACAGTCGTGAGTCTGAACAGGATGGAAACGTGAGCGTCCGTCTACTGAACGTCTGCTAGACCGACACACAGCGCTTCACATACACTGACTGAGGGCAGACCCCAGATCCCCAGACCCCCAGACCCCCGACCACCACTGTAGTGTTGGTTCCATCTGCACTCGTTTTTTCCCCATAGAGTCACAATTATTTTTGGCGGATGCCCAAACACACTGACGCGCACTCCTCTATTTCACTCTTCATCATGGAACCCTCCTAGGAATATGTTAGCAATAGCATATTAACAGCCTAGCAAGACCCTGAAAATACCTGGGATACCCTAGCAACTGCCTAGCAACAACATAGCAATCACCTCAGATACCATGGCAACCACTTAGCCTTAGAAAACAGCTTGAATACCCTAGCAACCAGCTGGAATACCCTAGCAACCGCCTGGCAACATCATAGCAACCAGCTGAGATACCAAAGCAACCGCCTTGCAACACCCTAGCATCCAGCTTAAACACCCAAGCAACAACCTAGCAACACCCTAGCAACCAGCTTAAATACCCAAGCAACAACCTAGCAACACCCTAGAACCCAGCTTGAACACCCAAGCAACAACCTAGCAACACCCTAGCAACCAGCTTGAACACCCAAGCAACAACCTAGCAACACTCTAGCAACCAGCTTGAACACCCAAGCAACAACCTAGCAACACTCTAGCAACCAGCTTAAACACCCAAGCAACAACCTAGCAACACTCTAGCAACCAGCTTGAACACCCAAGCAACAACCTAGCAACACTCTAGCAACCAGCTTGAACACCCAAGCAACAACCTAGCAACACTCTAGCAACCAGCTTGAACACCCAAGCAACAACCTAGCAACACTCTAGCAACCAGCTTGAACACCCAAGCAACAACCTAGCAACACTCTAGCAACCAGCTTAAACACCCAAGCAACAACCTAGCAACACTCTAGCAACCAGCTTGAACACCCAAGCAACAACCTAGCAACACTCTAGCAACCAGCTTGAACACCCAAGCAACAACCTAGCAACACTCTAGCAACCAGCTTGAACACCCAAGCTGGGGTAAAAACGTACAAATGTGTTTGTTGTCTTGAGGCTCTGTAGCCATGCAGTTAGCACCATGCTAACCGGTGTTTTACTCATTAGCCTGTGTGTTCAGGAGCTGAAAACTAAAGAAGTGAACTTGGTTTCTGATGATCTGTATAATAAATAAATAATAAATAATAAAATCTGGAGGAATCAGATTTGCTATAAAGGTGCTCCGTTAGACCTGTTGGGAGTTAAATCCCGTATGGTTGGAGTTCAGAGGAACGCTGAGTGTTTACAGACTGAAAATGATTTGTGGTCCAAATGAAGTGGGTTTTTATTCCACATTAATTACAAGCGTGTTTATTTAGCTGTGAGCATTTAGAGCTGCTCCAAACAGAAAGTCTCTGATTCACCTGCGTCTCCGTATAAGGAGACCCAATACTGATGAGGGAGGAGATCAAAGGTCAGGGTATTGTCATGAGAGCAGCTTGAGTCGTGAGATGTTTGGAGGTGTCTGAAGGCGTTGGGAAGCGTTAGGAGGTGTTGATGTGTTTAGAGACATTTCAAGGACTTTGGAGGAGTTGGGAGGTGTTTGGAGGAGTTCGGAGGGGTTTAGGGGTGTTTGGAGGCGTTGGGAGGTGTTTGGAGGAGTTGGGAGGTGTTTGGAGGTGTTGGGAGGTGTTTGGGTGTGTTTGGAGGTGTTTGGGGGTGTTTGGAGGTGTTTGGGGGTGTTTGGAGGAGTTGGGAGATGTTGGGAGGTGTTGGGAGGTGTTTGGGGGGTGTTTGGAGGAGTTGGGAGGTGTTGGGAGGTGTTGGGAGGTGTTTGGAGGTGTTGGGAGGAGTTGGGAGGTGTTGGGAGGTGTTTGGAGGAGTTTGGAGGTGTTTGGAGGAGTTGGGAGGTGTTGGGAGGTGTTTGGAGGAGTTGGGAGGAGTTGGGAGGCGTTGGGAGTTGTTGGGAGGCGTTGGGAGTTGTTGGGAGGTGTTTGGAGGTGTTGGGAGGTGTTGGGAGGTGTTTGGAGGAGTTGGGAGGTGTTTGGAGGTGTTGGGAGGAGTTGGGAGGTGTTTGGAGGTGTTGGGAAGTGTTGGGAGGTGTTTGGAGGTGTTTGGAGGAGTTGGGAGGCGTTGGGAGTTGTTTGGAGGAGTTGGGAGGTGTTTGGAGGTGTTGGGAGGAGTTGGGAGGTGTTGGGAGGTGTTGGGAGGTGTTTGGAGGTGTTTGGAGGCGTTTGAAGGTCTGAGCTGCAGCTAAAGCCAGTGGTGCAGTTAGTCTGATAGATGCTGGTGGTTCAGGTCCAGCTCTCTGATTAGCAGTGTGTTTGCTTAGCTGTGTCCAGTCACAGTGACCCGGGCTGATTCATCACTGCTCTCCTCTTTAAGGATGTTAGTGTAGCGTCAGTAACAGAACCGGCCATATTTATTAATCAGGTACCCAATCAGTACCAACGACTCAGTAAATCAGTAGCTGGGGCTGTTCTGGGGGGCTTTAGCTCGGGGTGGGGGGTGTTGGGGGGTCTGTGAATGAGAGCTAGATGACCTGGTGTTATTATAGAACTGTGTGTTCACAGAGAAACAGTAACACACTGGACTTACACCTCACTACAACTCACTACAACAGTAACACACTAGACTTACAGCTCACTACAACTCACTACAACAGTAACACACTGGACTTACACCTCACTACAACTCACTACAACAGTAACACACTGGACTTACACCTCACTACAACTCACTACAACAGTAACACTCTAGACTTACAGCCCACTACAACTCACCACAACAGTAACACACTGGACTTACAACTCACTACAACTCACTACAACTCATTACAACAGTAACACACTAGACTTACAACCCACTACAACAGTAACACATTGGACTTACACCTCACTACAACTCACTACAACAGTAACACACTGGACTTACAGCCCACTACAACTCACTACAACAGTAACACACTAGACTTACAGCTCACTACAACTCACTACAACAGTAATACACTAGACTTACACCTCACTACAACTCACTACAACTCATTACAACAGTAACACACTGGACTTACAGCCCACTACAACTCACTACAACAGTAACACACTAGACTTACAGCTCACTACAACTCATTACAACAGTAACACACTAGACTTACACCTCACTACAACTCACTACAACAGTAATACACTAGACTTACACCTCACTACAACTCACTACAACTCATTACAACAGTAACACACTGGACTTACAGCCCACTACAACTCACTACAACA
Source organism: Megaleporinus macrocephalus (assembly GCA_021613375.1). Taxonomy (NCBI): domain Eukaryota; kingdom Metazoa; phylum Chordata; class Actinopteri; order Characiformes; family Anostomidae; genus Megaleporinus; species Megaleporinus macrocephalus. The sequence goes on along the minus strand of CM038721.1, from coordinate 43,465,539 downwards.
GTAACACACTAGACTTACAGCTCACTACAACTCATTACAACAGTAACACACTAGACTTACACCTCACTACAACTCATTACAAGAGTAACACACTGGACTTACACCTCACTACAACTCACTACAACAGTAACACACTAGACTTACAGCTCACTACAACTCACCACAACAGTAACACACTGGACTTACAACTCACTACAACTCATTACAAGAGTAACACACTGGACTTACACCTCACTACAACTCACTACAACAGTAACACACTAGACCTACAGCTCACTACAACTCACCACAACAGTAACACACTGGACTTACAACTCACTACAACTCATTACAACAGTAACACACTGGACTTACAACCCACTACAACAGTAACACACTAGACTTACAGCTCACTACAACTCACCACAACAGTAACACACTGGACTTACAACTCACTACAACTCACCACAACAGTAACACACTAAACTTACAGCTCACTACAACTCACTACAACAGTAACACACTAGACTTACAGCTCACTACAACTCATTACAACAGTAACACACTGGACTTACACCTCACTACAACTCACTACAACAGTAACACACTAGACTTACAGCCCACTACAACTCACCACAACAGTAACACACTGGACTTACAGCTCACTACAGCTCATTACAACAGTAACACATTGGACTTACAACTCACTACAACTCATTACAACTCATTACAACAGTAACACACTGGACTTACAAACCACTACAACAGTAACACATTGGACTTACAACTCACTACAACTCACTACAACAGTAACACACTGAACATACAACTCACTACAACTCACCACAACAGTAACACATTGGACTTACAACTCACTACAACTCACTACAACTCACTACAACTCATTACAACTCATTACAACAGTAACACACTGGACTTACAACCCACTACAACAGTAACACATTGGACTTACAACTCACTACAACTCACTACAACTCATTACAACAGTAACACACTGGACTTACAACTCACTACAACTCACTACAACAGTAACACACTGAACATACAACTCACTACAACTCACCACAACTGTAACACACTGGACTTACAACTCACTACAACTCATTACAACAGTAACACACTGGACTTACAACCCACTGCAACAGTAACACATTGGACTTACAACTCACTACAACTCATTACAACAGTAACACACTGGACTTACAACTCACTACAACTCACTACAACAGTAACACACTAGACTTACAGCTCACTACAACTCATTACAACAGTAACACACTGAACATACAACTCACTACAACTCACCACAACAGTAACACACTGGACTTACAACTCACTACAACTCACCACAACAGTAACACACTGGACTTACAACTCACTACAACTCACTACAACTCACTACAACAGTAACACACTGGACTTACAACTCACCACAACAGTAACACACTGGACTTACAACTCACTACAACTCACTACAACAGTAACACACTGGACTTACAACTTACTACAACTCACTACAACAGTAACACACTGGACTTACAACTCACTACAACAGTAACACACTAGACTTACAGCTCACTACAACAGTAACACACTGGACTTACAACTCACTACAACAGTAACACACTGGACTTACAACTCACTACAACAGTAACACACTAGACTTACAACTCACTACAACAGTAACACACTAGACTTACAGCTCACTAAAACTCATTACACTAGTAACAAACTGGACTTACAACTCACTACAACAGTAACACACTAGACTTACAGCTCACTAAATCTCATTACACTAGTAACACACTGGACTTACAACTCACTACAACAGTAACACACGGACATAAACTCACTACAACAGTAACACACTGAACATACAACTCACCACAACAGTAACACACTGAACATACAACTCACTACAACTCACCACAACAGTAACACACTGGACTTACACCTCACTACAACTCACCACAACAGTAACACACTGGACTTACACCTCACTACAACTCACTCTGTGTATGCGGCTGTACCGTAACCGTGTACGCTGCTGTATTGTAACCGTGTACGCGGCTGTATTGTAACCGCGTACGTGGCTGTAATGTAGTTGTGTATGCGCCTGTAGTGTAGTTGTGTACACTGCTGTAGTGTAGTCGTGTATGCGGCTGTAGTGTAACTGCGTACACGGCTGTAGTGTAACTGTGTTCGCGGCTGTAGTGTAACGGTGTACACTGCTGTAGTGTAACCGTGTACAGTGCTGTAGTGTAGTCATGTATGTGGCTGTAGTGTAACCGTGTACGCAGCTGTAGTGTAGCTGTGTATGCGGCTGTGGTGTAACCATGTATGCGGTTGTAGTGTAACCGTGTTCGCGACTGTGGTATAACGGTGTACGCGGCTGTAGTTTAACGGTATACACTGCTGTAGAGTAATGGTGTACACTGCTGTAGTGTAACCGTGTAAATGGCTGTAGTTTAACCGTGTACACGGCTGTTGTGTAACGGTGTACACGGCTGTTGTGTAATGGTGTACACGGCTGTAGTGTAACGGTGTATAGTGCTGTAGTATAGTCTTGTACGTGGCTGTAGTGTAGTTGTGTATGCGGCTGTAGTGTAGTCATGTATGCGGCTGTAGTGTAACCGTGTACTCAGCTGTAGCGTAACCGTGTACAGTGCTGTAGTGTAACCGTGTACGCGGCTGTAGTGTAACCGTGTACGCGGCTGTAGTGTAGTCGTGTATGCGGCTGTAGAGTAACCGTATATGCTGCTGTAGTTTAGTTGTGTATGCGGCTGTAGTGTAATCGTATGTGCAGCTGTAGTGTAGTTGTGTACGCGGCTATACTGTAACCGTGTACGCTGCTGTAGTGTAATTGTGTATGCGCCTGTAGTGTAACTGTGTACGCGGCTGTAGTGTAGTCGTATGTGCAGCTGTAGTGTAGTTGTGTACACGGCTGTACTGTAACCATGTACGCTGCTGTAGTGTAGTCGTATGTGCAGCTGTAGTGTAGTCGTGTATGCGGCTGTAGTGTAACCGGGTACACGGCTGTAGTGTAGTCGTGTACTCGACTGTAGTGTAACGGTGTGCTTGGCTGTACTGGGTGTTTCTCCCAGTGGAAGCTGTACCTGTAGGGCTGGGGGTTTATGGTGTGTAAACTGTGGGCAGTAGTGAGTCAGTGGTGTGGAGGAGCGTTGGCGGTGCGGTAGCTGGAATGATGACATTACAGCAGGAGGTTATCACAGTGGGTTCCTCTCGGCTGATTTTAAAGCTCCATAAAATACTTCTTCCAGTGCGTCCACTTCCATCTGCTCTGCTGGATCTTCTCCCTCGGTTCACCTGAGTAACGACACAGACCTACATGTTTATTATCAGAACTCTAAATCTGCTGAGTCTCAGAGGGGGGACGCTGCTGGACGCTCTGAGATCTGAACGCTCTTATTTATTTCTATATTATGAAAATGTGCGGCTGAACTGCTGTGTTTGAGGAGCTGCTCTCTCGCAGCGGGCCGCTTTCAGGCCTATCACTAAAACACACCCAGACTGAGGTCCAGAGAGGAGTGTATGGAGATCAGGTCAGTTCAGCATCTCCTGCTCTGTGTGCCAGAACAACACAACACTACACAACACAACACTACACAATACCACACTACACAACACAACACAAAAATACACTACACTACATAACACAAAACAAAACAACACAACACCGAGTTCACAACCAACACCCTCATTCAGATTCACTGTTTACACAAAATACTTCACATATATTTTTACACATTCACTGCCCTGTTATATATATAACTAACTCTAAATGTAGGTATTGTATATAAACTGAGTTACAGTTTCTCATTAGGTTGAATGTATAACTCTAAATGTAGGTATTGTATATAAACTGAGTTACAGTTTCTCATTAGGTTGAGTGTATAACTCTAAATGTAGGTATTGTATATAAACTAAGTTACAGGTTCCCATTATGTTGAGTGTATAACTCTAAATGTAAGTATTGTATATAAACTAAGTTACAGTTTCTCATTAGATTGAATGTATAACTCTAAATATAGGTATTGTATATAAACTGAGTTACAGTTTCTCATTAGGTTGAATGTATAACTCTACATGTAGGTATTGTGTATAAACTGAGTTACGGTTTCTCATTAGGTTGAATGTATAACTCTAAATGTAGGTGTTGTATATAAACTGAGTTACAGTTTCTCATTAGGTTGAATGTATAACTCTACATGTAGGTATTGTGTATAAACTGAGTTACGGTTTCTCATTAGGTTGAATGTATAACTTTAAATGTGGGCATTGTATATAAACTGAGTTACAGTTTCTCATTAGGTTGAATGTATAACTCTAAATGTAGGTATTGTATATAAACTGAGTTACAGTTTCTCATTAGGTTGAATGTATAACTCTAAATGTAGGTATTGTATATAAACTGAGTTACAGTTTCTCATTAGGTTGAATGTATAACTCTAAATGTAAGTATTGTACATAAACTGAGTTACAGTTTCTCATTAGGTTGAATATATAACTCTAAATGTAGGTATTGTATATAAACTGAGTTACAGTTTCTCATTAGGTTGAGTGTATAACTCTAAATGTAGGTATTGTATATAAACTGAGTTACAGTTTCTCATTAGGTTGAATGTATAACTCTAAATGTAGGTATTGTATATAAACTGAGTTACAGTTTTTCATTAGGTTGAATGTATAACTCTAAATGTAGGTATTGTATATAAACTGAGTTACAGTTTCTCATTAGGTTGAATGTATAACTCTAAATGTAGGTATTGTATATAAACTGAGTTACAGTTTCTCATTAGGTTGAATGTATAACTCTAAATGTAGGTATTGTATATAAACTGAGTTACAGTTTCTCATTAGGTTGAATGTATAACTCTAAATGTAGGTATTGTATATAAACTGAGTTACAGTTTCTCATTAGGTTGAATGTATAACTCTAAATGTAGGTATTGTATATAAACTGAGTTACAGTTTCTCATTAGGTTGAATGTATAACTCTAAATGTAGGTATTGTATATAAACTGAGTTACAGTTTCTCATTAGGTTGAATGTATAACTCTAAATGTAGGTATTGTATATAAACTGAGTTACAGTTTCTCATTAGGTTGAGTGTATAACTCTAAATGTAGGTATTGTTTATAAACTGAGTTACAGTTTCTCATTAGGTTGAGTGTATAACTCTAAATGTAGGTATTGTATATAAACTGGGTTACAGTTTCTCATTAGGTTGAGTGTATAACTCTAAATGTAGGTATTGTTTATAAACTGAGTTACAGTTTCTCATTAGGTTGAGTGTATAACTCTAAATGTAGGTATTGTATATAAACTGGGTTACAGTTTCTCATTAGGTTGAGTGTATAACTCTAAATGTAGGTATTGTATATAAACTGAGGTATAGTACACTGCCGGGCCTGTTTGGGCGGGTCATCGTGTTATGGTTGTGATGTGAATAAGGGTGGGTGGAGCTGGAGGTTTGGAAGGCGAGTGAAGGTCTCTGAAAAACTCTGAGGAACTCATTTACAAACTGCCGCATGGATGGGCGATACCTCCTCACTGTTGTATGGACAGGCGATACCTCCTCACTGTTGTATGGACGGGCGACACCTCCTCGCTGTCGTATGGACGGGTGACACCTCCTCGCTGTCACATGGACGGGTGACACCTCCTCACTGTTGTATGGACGGGCGACACCTCCTCATTGCCGTATGGACGGGCGATGGCCTCCTCACTGTCGTTTGCTGTTGCATGGATGGACGACGCCTCCTTGCTGTCGTATGGACGGGCGACGCCTCCTTGCTGTCGTATGGACGGGCGACGCCTCATCGCTGAATTCTGGGAGCTGAGTCGTTTGGGCGGGTTCTGCTCGTTGTGAGACGCTCAGGGAGCGTACAGAGATGACGGAGAAGGCCGGAGGTGACGGGGCAGGGAGTGAAGTGTGTCTGATAGTCGTGGCTCACTCTGACGGAGGAGTTCTGATTCTCGTCTGTCTGAGGAACCGAGCGTGGTTTGGAAAGTCCCTGCGTTCTCCTCTCCCGGCCCGGCTGGCTCGGCGTGATCGGCTCTGGCTGAGAGGATTCCGGGGATTTGTCTGGCACTGATCTGGCCGGCTCTGAGAAGAAAAGCAGGCTTCTCCGGGTATGGACCTGGTCTGCTCCGCTGATGTACTGTGATTGTTAAAACACCTGGGTTCCTCGACTCCGGGGGGCTCTTTATGAGGATTTACAAGTGAAACTGTTAGATGTTGTGTCTACATCCTTCAGATCCTGTTAAGTTCGGAGTTGTGGAGATTTACGAGGCTGAGCGTGGTCCTGAAGTGCTCCTGAAGTGCTCCTGAGTTTGAGCAGTCGAGGAGCTGCAGTATTTCCGGTGAGAGTCTAATTGGCTGTCGGCTTAAAGAACTAGAGCTGTACAAACGCAGCGCTCCCTCTGAGGACCAGCCTGGTGACGCTTAAGTCCAGAGAGGATCTCGGTCTGTGGTCCAGGACCAGCCTCGACCCCCCACCCCACCCCTCTCTTTATTTCCTCTAAGCTCCTCTGGGCTTTGGGAGCTGTCTTATCTTCTCCATCATCTCCACCTGGGTTGATCTGGTTGATCTCCCGAGGCAGGTTCACACAGGCCAGAGACGAAGGAGAAAGACAGTAACATGTCTTCAGTTGCTCTGAGGGTCACCGCCTGGTCTTAATTGTGATTGATAGATGGAGAAGATAGGTAGGTGTAGTCCCATGTCTACAGGTTCCTCTGAGGTTCCTGGTTATGTTCTAGGAGCATCATTTAATCTGTACAGAGTGGAGGTTTTTAAACTTTACTAAAAACGTTCACTCTTAAAACATAGTTCTTATACATCACACACTCGTTTGGTTACTGAAACTGGTTCTTCACTTCATAGAACTCTTCATTTTCAGGGTTTCAGGATGAGTGGACAGATAGATAGACCGGAGGATAGATATTTTATAAAATACAAATAAATAAATAAAAAACAAATTTATAAACACAAACATATTATATTAATTTATTTAGTTATTAAGTGTAGTGGTGCCTTCCTGTATGTATCTCTCTCTCTCTCTCTCTCTCTCTCTCTCTGTATCTCTCTCTCTCTCTGTATCTCTCTCTCTCTCTCTCTCTCTCTCTCTCTGTATCTCTCTCTCTCTCTCTCTCTCTCTCTCTCTGTATCTCTCTCTGTATCTCTCTCTCTGTTTCTCTCTCTCTCTGTATCTCTCTCTGTATCTCTCTCTGTATCTCTCTCTCTGTTTCTCTCTCTCTCTGTATCTCTCTCTCTGTATCTCTCTCTCTGTATCTCTCTCTCTCTGTATCTCTCTCTCTCTCTCTCTCATCCAGATGTGTGTTTAGTGATTCTGGACTGATGATCTAATAAAGTTCAGTCTGCAGAGTTGAGTCTGAAGGTGATGGATATTGTTAGCATTAGCGTTAGCATTAGAGTCTGAAGTCTCCTGAAGCTCCAGCAGAGGCCGGTCAGCGGAGGGCTAATGCGGTCCAGGCGGCTCCGTCAGAGGGAATTACGGGGTGTAAAAACAGAGCCGGCGTGTTTGCGTGTTTACGGAATCCTGTCTTTATTCTCTCGCCTGCTGGAGGTGAAGGTGAAGGAACAGCTTTTCCAGATTAAGGTCAAATTGAGAAAACTCTGTTAGGAGGCTGATCCCGGTAATTAATCACAGATTTCCCTTTAAAGAGCATCAGATTCCGTCCTGGCTGCTGAGAAACACCCGCCCATCCCGAGTTCACTTTACCGGTGTTGTCTCCGCGCCGGAGATCTAATTTTTCTTCATTCCGCGTTCGCAGATCGGCTGGAATGCGTCTCCAGCGTCGTGGCCGGCGCGTTCCAAAACTTCTCTGGACTTCAGGTGCGACTGATTCGACACTTCAGAGGTCCAGCGTCACGTCCACTCTGAAAACAAACACGCACCCGGGGCGTGAGCTGGAGCCCGTTAGTTCCAGCGCTGGGTTGGATTTCTTCGAGGTGTTTCCTCTCACAGCGCTGTCTGGACTGCGGCCGGCATGTGGCGCAGATTATCAGAGTCACAGCTTCTCCTCCACGTCGCCCTCTGATGCCCTGCTGCTCAGCTCTCCTTTACAAACTCCTTTACAAACATCTTTACAAACTTCTTTACAAACTTCTTTACAAGCTTCTTTACAAACTCCTTTACAAAGTCCTTTAGAAATTTCTTTACAAACTCCTTTACAAACTCCTTTACAAACACCTTTACAAACGTTTTTGTAAACTCCTTTACAAACTTCTTTACAAACATCTTTACAAACTCCTTTACAAACTCCAGTAACAAACTTCTTAACAAACTTCTTTACATACTTCTTTACAAACTCCTTTATAAACTTTGTTATAAAATTCTTTACAAACTCCTTTACAAACTTCTTTACAAACTCCTTTACAACCTCCAGTAACAAACATCTTAACAAACTTCTTTACAAACACCTATACAAACTTCTTTACAAACTCCTTTACAAACTCCTTTACAAACTCCTTTACAAACTTTTTTACAAACTCCTTTACAAACTCCTTTAAAGACTCCTTTACAAACTCCAGTAACAAACTACTTAACAAACTTCTTTACAAACATCTTTACAAACTTCTTTATAAACTCCTTTACAAACTCCTTTACAAACTCCTTTACAAACTCCTTTAAAGATTCCTTTACAAACTCCTTTACAAACTTCTTTACTATATCTTTTACAAACACCTTTTCAAGCTCCTTTGCGAACGCCTTTACAAACTTCTTTACAAACTCCTTTAAAAACTTTTTTATAACTCCTTTACAAACTCCTTTACAAACTCATTTACCAACTTCTTTACAAACTTCTTTACAAACTCATTTAAAGACTCCTTTACAAACTCCTTTAACGACTCCTTTACAAACTCCTATACAAACTCCTTTAACAACTCCTTTACAGTCCTTCACAAACTGCTTTATAAATTCTTTACGAACTCCTTTACAAACTTCTTTACAAACTCATTTATGAACTCCTTCATAGACTTCTTTAAAACTCCTTTACAAACTTCTTTACAAACTTCTTTAAGGACTCCTTTACAAACTTCTTTACAAGCTTCTTTACAAACTCATTTACAAATTCCAGTAACAAACTTCTTTACAAACTTCTTTACAAACTTCTTTACAAACTCTTTTACAAACTTCTTTACAAGCTTCTTTACAAACTTCTTTACAAATTCCAGTAACAAACTCCTTTATGGTGTTTACAGTGGTGGTGGTGGTGTTTACAGTGGTGGTCATGATGGTGTTTACAGTGGTGGTGATGTTTACAGTTGTGGTTATGGTGTTTACAGTGGTGGTGATTATGTTTACAGTGGTGGTGATGTTTACAGTAGTGGTGTTGATGTTTACAGGGGTGGTGATGATGTTTACAGTGGTGGTGATGGTGTTTACAGTGGTGATGATGTTTACAGTAGTGGTGTTGATGTTTACAGTGGTGGTGATGATGTTTACAGTGGTGGTGATGTTTACAATAGTGGTGTTGATGTTTTCAGTGGTGGCGATGGTGTTTATAGTGTTGGTGATGGTGTTTATAGTGGTTGTGATGATGGTGTTTACGGTGGTGGTGGTGTTTACTATGATGGTCATGATGTTGTTTACAGTGGTGGTGGTGGTGTTTACAGTGGTGGTGATGATGTTTATAGTGGTGGTGGTGATGGTGTTTACAGTGGTGGTGGTGGTGTTTACTATGATGGTCATGATGGTGTTTACAGTGGTGGTGGTGGTGTTTACAGTGGTGGTGAGGGTGTTTACAGTGGTGTTGATGTTTACAGTAGTGGTGTTGATG
>CM038721.1:43388210-43450710 GCA_021613375.1 Megaleporinus macrocephalus | reverse complement strand
TGTAGGTATTGTATATAAACTGAGTTACAGTTTCTCATTAGGTTGAATGTATAACTCTAAATGTAGGTATTGTATATAAACTGAGTTACAGTTTCTCATTAGGTTGAGTGTATAACTCTAAATGTAGGTATTGTATATAAACTGAGTTACAGTTTCTCATTAGGTTGAGTGTATAACTCTAAATGTAGGTATTGTATATAAACTGAGTTACAGTTTCTCATTAGGTTGAGTGTATAACTGTAAATGTAGGTATTGTCTATAAACTGAGTTACAGTTTCTCATTAGGTTGAGTGTATAACTCTAGATGTAGGTATTGTATATAAAATGAGTTACAGTTTTTCATTAGGTTGAATGTATAACTCTAAATGTAGGTATTTTATATAAACTGAGTTACAGTTTCTCATTAGGTTGAATGTATAACTCTAAATGTAGGTATTGTATATAAACTGAGTTACAGTTTCTCATTAGGTTGAATGTATAACTCTAAATGTAGGTATTGTATATAAACTGAGTTACAGTTTCTCATTAGGTTGAATGTATAACTCTAAATGTAGGTATTGTATATAAACTGAGTTACAGTTTCTCATTAGGTTGAGTGTATAACTCTAAATGTAGGTATTGTATATGAACTTGTTCTTGTTGGGGTGAATTCAGGTTCATGGTTCTTCATTCTTAAACGTTCTCTGTAACTGAAACCGTCTTCAGGGTTTTTGAACTTGTGAGATGTTTATGTTAATGAATCTACTCCCAGCACATTTCGTCAGTACTGTGGGAGTAACGTTTACCTTTCAGTACTATTTGTAAGTGACGGCTTGTCAGTAGACGAGGACGTGGATTGTGTAATTTATCTCCGTACAGCTTCATACAGACTGTTTAACATCAGCCTCTCCTCTACAGGCTCTGAGTAACTGACAGCGAGGAGAGGTCAGAGGAAGGCTGCGGTCTGACCAGCAATAATAATAATATTTATAATAATAATACTAAGTTCTCCAGCAGTAATAAACTTTATCTGTCAAGCAAGATATTTTCTAATAGAAAAACAAACAACAGAGTTATAGAATCAGTGAAGGTCAGAATTTCTTTGTGGGTGAAGAAGAAGTAACTGATGATTCTCTTTAAAATTAAACACCCACCAGAGAACCTACATCAGAGAACCTACACCAGTGAAGCTACATCAGAGAACCTACACCAGAGAACCTACACCAGAGAACCTACACCAGTGAAGTTACACCAGTGAAGCTACACTAGAGAACCTACACCAGTGAAGCTACACCAGTGAACCTACACCAGAGAATCTACATCAGAGAACCTACACCAGTGAAGCTACACCAGAAAACCTACACCAGAGAACCAACACCAGTGAAGCTACACCAGAGAACCTACACCAGTGAAGCTACACCAGTGAACCTACACCAGAGAACCTACATCAGAGAACCTACACCAGTGGAGCTACACCAGAGAACCTACACCAGTGAAGCTACACCAGTAAACCTACACCAGAGAATCTACATCAGAGAACCTAACCAGTGAAGCTACACCAGAGAACCTACACCAGAGAACCAACACCAGTGAAGCAACACCAGAGAACCTACACCAGTGAAGCTACACCAGAGAACCTACACCAGAGAACCAACACCAGTGAAGCTACACCAGTGAACCTACACCAGAGAACCTACACCAGTGAAGCTACACCAGTGAACCTACACCAGAGAACCTACATCAGAGAACCTACACCAGTGGAGCTACACCAGAGAACCTACACCAGTGAAGCTACACCAGTAAACCTACACCAGAGAATCTACATCAGAGAACCTAACCAGTGAAGCTACACCAGAGAACCTACACCAGAGAACCAACACCAGTGAAGCAACACCAGAGAACCTACACCAGTGAAGCTACACCAGAGAACCTACACCAGAGAACCAACACCAGTGAAGCTACACCAGTGAACCTACACCAGAGAATCTACATCAGAGAACATACACCAGTGAAGCTACACCAGAGAACCTACACCAGAGAATCTACATCAGAGAACCTACACCAGAGAACCTACACCAGTGAACCTACACCAGAAAACCTACACCAGAGAACCTACACCAGAGAACCTACACCAGTGAACCTACACCAGAGAACTTACACCAGTGAACCTACACCAGAAAACCTACACCAGAGAACCTACACCAGTGAAGCTACAGGTGTCTTCTGAGTTTATCCGGATGTTGATGGTAAAATGTGGAAGATCTGAAAATACTAGGTTTTCTTTGGGGACTATTTGAACCTCACAGCGTCCTGCATGTATCCCTCCACCATGAATGGAGTTTAAGACTGAGATCTTCTCTAAACTATCATAAACAGCGTCTCAGAATCAGACAGTGTATTTATAACATCTACTGTAAGAACTTTCTGTGAGGAGCTTTTAGAGGTGGACGTCTGGTTCTATTCACCTCCACTGTGAACAGATCTGACTGTATCTAGAACCACTGTGAACAGATCTGACTGTATCTAGAACCACTGTGAAAAGATCTGACTGGATCTAGAACAGATTGTTTAATTAAACAAATATTTATTTATGTAGATATTTCTGGAAGGTGGACTGAGTTCCCCTTTAAACCCCGAATAGAGAATCACAGTAAGTATTAGTGTAAGAGGAGACAGTTCATCACTCGCTCACCATACTGCAGCGACTGTAGCAGTATCTGAGCGGTACAAATGTGTGTGTGTTTATTGTGTGTGTATAGTGTGTGTGTATAGTGTGTGTGTCTATATTGTGTGTGTGTGTAGTGTGTGTATATTGTGTGTGTGTATTGTGTGTGTGTATAGTGAGTGTTAGTGTTGTTAGTGAGTGTAATGAGTTGTAATCAGTGCGTGTGTGTGTATAGTGTGTGTGTATAGTGTGTGTGTGTGTGTGTGTGTGTGTAGTGTGTGTGTGTATATTGTCTGTGTGTCTCTGAGTGTTAGTGTTGTTAGCGAGTGTAATGAGTTGTAATCAGTGCGTGTGTGTGTGTGTGTATAGTGTGTGTGTGTATAGTATGTATGTGTATAGTGTGTGTGTGTATAGTATGTATGTGTATAGTGTGTGTGTATAGTGTGTTTGTTTATATTGTGTGTGTATAGTAAGTGTTAGTGTTGTTAGTGAGTGTAATGAGTTGTAATCAGTGCGTGTGTGTATAGTATGTATGTTTGTATTGTGTGTGTGTATAGTGTGTGTGTATATTGTGTGTGTGTTTATAGTATGTATGTGTATAGTGTGTGTGTGTGTGTATAGCGTGTGTGTATATTGTGTGTGTGTATTGTGTGTGTGTACAGTGAGTGTTAGTGTTGTTAGTGAGTGTAATGAGTTGTAATTAGTGTATGTGTGTGTTTATAGAATGTATGTGTATAGTGTGTGTGTGTGTGTATAGTGTGTGTGTATAATGTGTGTGTGTATTGTGTGTGTGTATTGTGTGTGTGTGTGTGTGTATAATGTGTGTGTGTATATTGTGTGTGTGTATTGTGTGTGTATAGTGAGTGTTAGTGTTGTTAGTGAGTGTAATGAGTTGTAATCAGTGCGTGTATGTGTATGTATGTGTATAGTGTGTGTGTGTGTATAATGTGTGTGTGTATATTGTGTGTGTGTATAGTGTGTGTGTGTATATTGTGTGTGTGTATTGTGTGTGTGTATAGTGAGTGTTAGTGTTGTTAGTGAGTATAATGAGTTGTAATCAGTGCGTGTATGTGTGTGTATGTGTGTGTATGTATGTGTATAGTGTGTGTGTGTGTGTGTGTGTGTGTATATTGTGTGTGTGTATTGTGTGTGTGTATAGTGAGTGTTAGTGTTGTTAGTGAGTGTAATGAGTTGTAATCGATGCGTGTATGTGTGTGTGTGTATGTATGTGTATAGTGTGTGTGTGTATGTATGTGTATAGTGTGTGTGTGTGTGTGTATAATGTGTGTGTGTGTATTGTGTGTGTGTATTGTGTGTGTGTGTGTATTGTGTGTGTGTATAGTGTGTGTGTGTGTATATTGTGTGTGTGTATTGTGTGTGTGTATAGTGAGTGTTAGTGTTGTTAGTGAGTGTAATGAGTTGTAATCAGTGCGTGTGCGTGTGTGTGTATAGTGTGTGTGTATAGTGTGTGTGTGTGTGTGTGTGTGTGTAGTGTGTGTGTGTATATTGTCTGTGTGTCTCTGAGTGTTAGTGTTGTTAGCGAGTGTAATGAGTTGTAATCAGTGCGTGTGTGTGTGTGTGTATAGTGTGTGTGTGTGTATAGTATGTATGTGTATAGTGTGTGTGTGTATAGTATGTATGTGTATAGTGTGTGTGTATAGTGTGTTTGTTTATATTGTGTGTGTATAGTAAGTGTTAGTGTTGTTAGTGAGTGTAATGAGTTGTAATCAGTGCGTGTGTGTATAGTATGTATGTTTGTATTGTGTGTGTGTATAGTGTGTGTGTATATTGTGTGTGTGTTTATAGTATGTATGTGTATAGTGTGTGTGTGTGTATAGCGTGTGTGTATATTGTGTGTGTGTATTGTGTGTGTGTACAGTGAGTGTTAGTGTTGTTAGTGAGTGTAATGAGTTGTAATTAGTGTGTGTATGTGTGTGTTTATAGAATGTATGTGTATAGTGTGTGTGTGTATAGTGTGTGTGTGTATTGTGTGTGTGTATTGTGTGTGTGTGTGTGTATAATGTGTGTGTGTATATTGTGCGTGTGTATTGTGTGTGTATAGTGAGTGTTAGTGTTGTTAGTGAGTGTAATGAGTTGTAATCAGTGCGTGTATGTGTATGTGTGTGTGTGTATGTATGTGTATAGTGTGTGTGTGTGTATAATGTGTGTGTGTATATTGTGTGTGTGTATAGTGTGTGTGTGTATATTGTGTGTGTGTATTGTGTGTGTGTATAGTGAGTGTTAGTGTTGTTAGTGAGTATAATGAGTTGTAATCAGTGCGTGTATGTGTGTGTATGTATGTGTATAGTGTGTGTGTGTGTGTGTGTGTGTGTATATTGTGTGTGTGTATTGTGTGTGTATAGTGAGTGTTAGTGTTGTTAGTGAGTGTAATGAGTTGTAATCGATGCGTGTATGTGTGTGTGTGTATGTATGTGTATAGTGTGTGTGTGTGTGTATGTATGTGTATAGTGTGTGTGTGTGTGTGTGTGTGTATAATGTGTGTGTGTATATTGTGTGTGTGTATTGTGTGTGTGTATTGTGTGTGTGTGTGTATTGTGTGTGTGTATAGTGTGTGTGTGTGTATATTGTGTGTGTGTATTGTGTGTGTGTATTGTGTGTGTGTGTATTGTGTGTGTGTATTGTGTGTGTGTGTATTGTGTGTGTGTATAGTGAGTGTTAGTGTTGTTAGTGAGTATAATGAGTTGTAATCAGTGCGTGTATGTGTGTGTTTATAGTATGTATGTGTATAGTGTGTGTGTGTGTGTGTGTATAATGTGTGTGTGTATATTGTGTGTGTGTATTGTGTGTGTGTATAGTGAGTGTTAGTGTTGTTAGTGAGTGTAATGAGTTGTGAAGTGTGTGAGCTCTCGGCGCCGGCGCTCAGCTGGGCGTGAACAGGTTTCGGTGTTTCTGCTGGTAAACGTTCAGGTTCAGGCTGTTGGAAAGTGGCTGCAGTCGATGGTGCAGCAGATAGGAGCTGTTTACTTCTGCTGTGAGAGGAGGTGTGTTAGAGGAGCGTGTAGAACTCCTCGCTTTGTTTTTCTCTTTAATATTCAGCTGCGTGTGAATCACCGGCTCCACACACAACAACATCCTGTCTGCACGAACCTGAAGGAGTCGGGACCAGGAGCCGGCTCCTCGTTCTGTTTTATATACTCCATTAATTTCTCTCCCTCACTTCCTCCTGGACGGTTACAGTATAAATGTGATCGGAGGAGGAGCTGGAGCGACTGAGCGGGCGGCGGTCAACTTATTCCTAAACATTCATCCATACAGGAATAGTGCCCAATTAGGATCATATAATAATAATCCTCAATCTGACCGTCTCTCAGACAGAGACAAGCGAGACCCTTCTGTCCAACCTGCAGGTCCAGTTTCCCAAACGCTGTTTATCTGTTTGTCTCTGAGTCTCTCCGTAAGTGTGGAGATCAAAACTCGATCTTCATCCACTCGGCCCACCTACATCTTCACCCTCACCAGCAAACAAGAGAGAGAGGACAACCAGAAATACCACAGTACGTCCCCCATAGATTTTAATGTCCTGTAGACATCAGCGAGCTGAAGAAGAAAAACCCTAACCTGCTGTGCTCCACCTTCAACACCACAGGAGTGGTGTCTTCCTGGTCAACCAAATGTTCTACACCCTAACCTAGCCCTAACCCTAACCCTAACCCTAACCTAACCTAACCCTAACCCTAACCTAACCTAACCTAACCTAACCCTAAACTAACTCTAACACTAAACTAACCCTTAACAAACCTTAACCCTAAACAAACCCTAACCCTAAACTAGCCCTAACATAACCCTAACCCTAAAGAAACCCTTAACAAACCTTAACCCTAAACAAACCCTAACCCTAAACTAACCCTAACCCTAAACAAACCCTTACCCTAAACTAACCCTTACCCTAAACTAACCCTAAAAAACCCTAATCCTAACCTAACACTAACCCAACACTAACCCTAACCCTAACCCTAACCTAACCTAACCCTAAACTAACCCTAACCCTAAACTAACCCTTAACAAACCTTAACCCTAAACAAACCCTAAACTAACCCTAACCTAACCCTAAACAAACCCTTACCCTAAACTAACCCTAAACAAACCCTAATCCTAACTTAACCTACCCTACCCTAACCCTAACCTTAATCCTAAACTAACCCTAAACCAATCTTAACCCTAAACTAACATTAAACAAACCCTAACCCTTAGCCCTAAACCTTAAAGCCTAACCTAACCTAACCTAACCCTAACCCTAAACTAACCCTAAACAAACCCTAATCCTAACCTAACACTAGCCTAACCCCCTAACCTAACACTAACCTAACACTAAGCCTAACCTAACCTAACCTAACCTAACCCTAACCCTAAACTAACCCTTAACAAACCTTAACCCTAAACTAACCCTAACCTAACCCTAAACAAACCTTAATCCTAACCTAACACTAACCTAACACTAACCCTAATCCTAAACTAACCTAACCTAACCTAACCTAACCTAACCTACCCTACCCTACCCTACCCTACCCTACCCTAACCCTAACCTTAATCCTAACCTAACCCTAACTCTAAACCCTAACCCTAACCCTAACCTAACCCTAACCCTACCCTACCCTACCCTAACCCTAACCTTAATCCTAACCTAACCCTAAACTAACCCTAACCAACTGACATTCAGTTTAGGCCAAACTACCTCTGTAGCGCGGTTGGTACTGAACCTGTTTCCCACTGTGGGGTTATTTCTCCGGAGCTCTGGCGTGCGGGGCAGTTCTGGGTGTCAGATTTACAGTATTTGTTTGATACTGAAAGTGCAGAGACAGGTATGCTGGTCAGACCCTCCAACATTCCAACACTTA
The DNA here is from genome assembly GCA_021613375.1 of Megaleporinus macrocephalus. Taxonomy (NCBI): domain Eukaryota; kingdom Metazoa; phylum Chordata; class Actinopteri; order Characiformes; family Anostomidae; genus Megaleporinus; species Megaleporinus macrocephalus. The sequence continues at coordinate 43,443,210 of CM038721.1, read as the reverse complement.
GGAAACGAGGGAGCCGAGCTGGACCGAGCCGAACATTCCTCACTGCTCAGAAACTCCTGCCCCTCTACGTTCTCCTGGTTTTCTGACCTTCCGGTTCTCCAGACAGCCCTCCCGCTGCTCTCACTGCACTCCAGACATACGCTCAGACTGACTTTCCCTACATGCACGTTATATTCCGAGACCGGAATCACGTAGAACATAATGGAATAAAACACATACACGCTAACCAGCAGACGGCTAGTCAGCCAGTCACATGATTTAATCTAAATACAAGATCAGGTTTCGAGATTAATAATTATAACCTCACAGCTCTGACCACACACTGAGCAGCAAACCCACGAGCTCACCAGCAGAACCTCACACAGGAACCTAATGATTGTTAGACAGTTCTAGATAATATAGTAAAACTGGTTAGTTAGTTTGTAAAGTTAGATAATCTAGTAAAACAGGTTAGTTAGTCTGTAAACTTAGATAATCTAGTAAAACAGGTTAGTTTGTCTGTAAAGTTATATAACCTAGTAAAACAGGTTTGTTTGTCTGTAAACTTAGATAATCTAGTAAAACAGGTTAGTAAGTCTGTAAAGTTATATAACCTAGTAAAACAGCTTTGTTTGTCTGTAAAGTTGGATAATCTAGTAAAACAGGTTTGTTTGTCTGTAAACTTAGATAATCTAGTAAAATAAGGTTAGTTTGTCTGTAAAGTTGGATAATCTAGTAAAAAGGGTTAGTTAGTCTGTAAACTTAGATAGTCTAGTAAAACATGTTAGTTAGTCTGTAAACTTAGATAATCTAGTAAAACAGGTTAGTTAGTCTGTAAAGTTATATAATCTAGTAAAACATGTTAGTTAGTCTGTAAACTTAGATAATCTAGTAAAACAGGTTAGTTAGTCTGTAAAGTTATATAACATAATAAAACAGTTTAGTTAGTCTGTAAAGTTAGATAATCTAGGAAAAAAGGTTAGTTTGTCTGTAAAGTTGGATAATCTAGTAAAACAGGTTCGTTTGTCTGTAAACTTATATAATCTAGTAAAACAGGTTAGTTAGTCTGTAAAGTTAGATAATCTAGTAAAACAGGTTAGTTTGTCTGTAAAGTTAGTTAATCTAGTAAAACATGTTAGTTAGTCTGTAAATTTAGATAATCTATTAAAACAGGTTAGTTAGTCTGTAAAGTTATATAATCTAGTAAAACAGGTTAGTTAGTCTGTAAAGTTATATAATCTAGTATAAAAGGTTAGTTTGTCTATAAAATTGGATAATCTAGTAAAACAGGTTCATTTGTCTGTAAAGTTATATAATCTAGTAAAACATGTTAGTTAGTCTGTAAACTTAGATAATCTAGTAAAACAGGTTAGTTAGTCTGTAAAGTTATATAACATAATAAAACAGTTTAGTTAGTCTGTAAAGTTAGATAATCTAGGAAAAAAGGTTAGTTTGTCTGTAAAGTTGGATAATCTAGTAAAACAGGTTCGTTTGTCTGTAAAGTTATATAATCTAGTAAAACAGGTTAGTTAGTCTGTAAAGTTAGATAATCTAGTAAAACAGGTTAGTTAGTCTGTAAAGTTAGTTAATCTAGTAAAACATGTTAGTTAGTCTGTAAATTTAGATAATCTATTAAAACAGGTTAGTTAGTCTGTAAAGTTATATAATCTAGTAAAACAGGTTAGTTAGTCTGTAAAGTTATATAATCTAGTATAAAAGGTTAGTTTGTCTATAAAATTGGATAATCTAGTAAAACAGGTTCATTTGTCTGTAAAGTTATATAATCTAGTAAAACAGGTTAGTTAGTCTGTAAACTTAGATAGTCTAGTAAAACAGGTTAGTTTGTCTGTAAAGTTAGTTAATCTAGTAAAACATGTTAGTTAGTCTGTAAACTTAGATAATCTATTAAAACAGGTTAGTTAGTCTGTAAAATTAGATAATCTAGTAAAACCGGTTAGTTTGTCTGTAAAGTTAGTTAATCTAGTAAAACAGGTTAGTTAGTCTGTAAAGTTATATAATATATTAAAACAGGTTAGTTAGTCTGTAAAGTTAGATCATCTAGTAAAAAAGGTTAGTTTGTCTGAAAATTGGATAATCTAGTAAAACAGGATAGTTTGTCTGTAAAGTTAGTTAATCTAGTAAAACTGGTTAGTTAGTCTGTAAAGTTATATAATACATTAAAACAGGTTAGTTAGTCTGTAAAGTTAGATCATCTAGTAAAAAAGGTTAGTTTGTCTGAAAATTGGATAATCTAGTAAAACAGGTTAGTTTGTCTGAAAATTTGATAATCTATTAAAACAGGTTAGTTAGTCTGTAAAGTTAGATAATCTAGTAAAACAGGTTAGTTAGTCTGTAAACTTAGATAATCTAGTAAAACCGGTTAGTTTGTCTGTAAAGTTAATTAATCTAGTAAAACAGGTTAGTTAGTCTGTAAACTTAGATAATCTAGTAAAACCAGTTAGTCTGTAAAGTTAGTTAATCTAGTAAAATAGGTTAGTTAGTCTGTAAAGTTAGTTAATCTTATAAATATAGTGTTACTAAACTGTAAATAAGTCTTGAGGTTTGTATTAAGGCTGATTTAGAATTTTGAGTTTTTATTTATTATGTGAAATTGTAGATTTTCTCTGACGTATTTTATTTTTTTCCTCCTTTGCTTTCATGGTAACCAGCCAGTAAATATTTGTTAGATTGTTTGTAACGTGTATAACTTTATTAAACGTGCTTAACTCTTAGCTGGTTAGCTCACTGAGGTGGAATCAGTGATGGATTAGCAGGACTTGTAATGCAGTTGTGTGTGTTGATGCTAACTGTGTAGTCTTTAGCAGTGTGAAGAAGTCGTCAGTGAAGGGTGGAGCTACTACACAGTAAGTGGATGTTATAACTGTGTCGTTAGGCTGTTATAAGTATTTAGACATGTGTGTTGCTGTTTAATAAACTTTAAGCAGGTTTAGTAGTTGAATGTGTGGACCCTCGTCTCGCTGGGTGTCTGTTAGTGTTCTGTTGGGTGTTTAATAGTTTAACAGTGCTCTCTGTGCTGGCTCTGCTGTTCAGGTTCTCCGCTGACGTTCTCCGCAGGGTCAGCTCAGCGGGGCTGTCCGGCTGTCCGGCTGTCCGGCTGCCTGGCTGTCCGGCGACTCTCTGACTGCTGCGTCTCTGGAGCACCTGTGATCTTCTGTAACTCATCAGTGGATTTTCCTGCATTTGTGCTGCGCCAGGTGGAGCGTACCACATATAACACCGACAGAGGGGTCAGAGACTGGACCGCCATCATACAGGACACCACACCCCCGCTGATAGCCCCCCCCCCAAAAAAACAAAAACAACAACAAAAAAAACCCCAAAAAACATAGCCCAGCTATCAGATCAGAGCCTGGTGCGGTTATTTAGAGTGAGGAATATGAGACTTGTCAGGTTCATCTACAGTCTGAACTCAGAAATATAATATTAGAATAATTAATACAGCAGAATGATGCCCACATACATCGACAGTGAGAGTGAGACGAGAGAGTGAGACATGAGAGAGAGAAGAGAGTGCTCTTTAGCTATGTTTACTGCAGTCTAACAGCAGTACAGTGAGAGCGGAGCTGATTGTGGTCTGTATTCGTGGCTGTGAGTGGGTGTTATTAGAGTTAGTGTTATTAGTGTTATTAGAGTTATTAGAGTTATTAGAGTTAGTGTTAATAGTGTTATTAGAGTTATTAGAGTTATTAGAGTTATTAGAGTTAGTGTTATTAGTGTTATTGAGTCAAGTCAAGTCAATTTTATTTATATAGCGCTTTTTACAACGATGTTGTCTCAAAGCAGCTTTAGTTTTGAAAACAGTTATAACACATACCCCCCAGTGAGCAAGCCAGAGGCAACAGTGGCAAGAACACCTCCCTCAACTGGAGGAAGAAACCTTGGGAGGAACCAGACTCACAAGTGGAGACCCGTCCTCCTCTGATCAAACAGTATTTACAGTTTGAACTAAATACCAAAGAAAGGAGTCTCTGTTTGAAATCTGGATAGCAAAGCTTTAGAAGCTGCACAGATAGAGGCAGTGTATGACTGAGGCAGTCTCTGGCTGAGGCAGTCTATGACAGTCTTTATGTAAAGTGGGCGTGAGCTGAAACAGTCCCATCCTATCTCAGTGCTGGTGCATCTGGATGGCACAGTGATGTAACTGAGGGTGTAGCAGTAAATGGACAGGTGAGCTGGCTGGTGATGGTGGGGAGGTGAGCTGGTTGGTGATGGACAGGTGAGCTGGCTGGTGATGGTGGGGAGGTGAGCTGGCTGGTGATGGTGGGGTGATGGCCCGATGATCAGTCCTTCAACAGCCTTCAACAGACAGGAGGACAGTCATTACCTCAGGAGGAGTAAAGAGAAAGAGTTAGTTGGGCTCGGGAGTGAGACTGTAGAGAATATGAATTTTCAGAATTTTAGAGTGCGGCTGGCGACTCCGGCAGATCTAACTATAACAGCCTAAACTAAAAGGAGAGAACCAGAAGGTAACATGGACATGAGACCACCCTGAGACACTGGGGTCCCCCCACTCCACCGTCAACAAACCTGTGTGATCGCATGAAGTGGTGGAACAACAGCACCAACATCTCAGTTTACCATAAACCTCTGTGTCCAAGAACCCCCAGATCTCCTGCCTTCATCTAAAAGAGAAGATTAATAACCAAAAGCTACTAAACAAGTATGTTTTCAGTCTAGACTTAAATATTGAGACTGTGTCAGAGTCCAGAACATTAACTGGGAGATTATTCCACAATTTTGGGGCTTTGTAGGAAAAAGCTCTTCCCCCCCTTTATTGTAGTCTTCTGAATTTTAGGAACTATTAGAAAACCAGCATCCTGTGATCTGAGTGAACGTGGCGGTTCATAATAGGAAATTAGATCTTGCAGGTACTCCGGTGTGAGACCGTGCAGGGCTTTATACGTCAGTAATAGAATTTTATAGTCGATACGGAATTTAACAGGAAGCCAGTGTAGCTGATAAAACTGGACTGATGTGATCGAATTTCCTGGTTTTAGTTAGTACTCCAGCTGCAGAGTTCTGAACTAACTGAAGTTTATTCAGGTTCCTGCTGGAGCATCCTGACAATAATGCATTACAATAATCTAGCCTTGAGGTTATAAAGGCATGTATCAACTTTTCAGCATTAGACACAGATAACGCATTTCTTAACTTTGAAATGTTTCGTAGGTGAAGAAACGCTGTTCTTGTAATATTACCGATGTGTTGATTAAATGTCAGATCTGAGTCAATTGTTACACCAAGATTTTTGGCTACTGAACCAGGAACTACAGAGAAGTCAGCAAGATTTAACATTAAATCTGAACATTTAGTCCGAGCAGCCTTTGGGTCGAGGAGGAGAACTTCCGTTTTATCTGGGTTTAAAAGAAGGAAGTTCTGTAGCATCCAAAGTCTAATATCTCTTACACAATCTTCTATCTTATCTAATCTGGATTTATCATCTGGTCTGATATGTACAGTTGTGTATCATCAGCATAACAGTGGAAACTAATTCCATGTCTATTTATAACTGAGCCTAATGGTAGCATATATAGTGTAAATAACAGAGGACCTAAAACAGAACCTTGTGGAACTCCATATTTCACTTTTGTAGTGTTAGACGATACATTATTTATCTTTACAAACTGAAAGCGATCACTAAGGTAAGATGTGAACCAGGATAACGCTGTTCCTGTGATTCCAACTATATTTTCTAGCCTGTCCAAGAGAATAGTGTGATCTATAGTGTCAAAAGCTGCACTTAGATCTAGTAACACCAGTAGAGATACGTTATCTTAACTAAAGCTGTCTCTGTGCTGTGATGTGGCCTAAAACCAGATTGGAATTTTTCATATATGAGATTCAAGAGTTTTATTGTCATATGTACAGCAGAACAGACAGTTACACTGTACAATGAAATTCTTACTTTGCTGCTCCTCCATTCACCAATAGATAAGATAACAAATAAAAGAAATAAAAAATATATATACAAAATATACAAAGTATAACAATATAAGTTGAAGTAGATAAAAATATTTTTATAGTTAAAGAATAAAAAATAAAAGTTATGTGTGCTTTTATGTGCAAGTATGAAGAGCAGCAGCCATAAAGTGCAAGTTGCAAGTAACGAATGTAAACAATAATGTTTGTGTGAGCAGTGAATGTAAACAGTATTCTGACAGTACAGTGAGTGTAAACAGTATTCTGACAGTACAGTGAATGTAAACCGTATTCTGACAGTACAGTGAATGTAAACCGTATTCTGACAGTACAGTGAATGTAAACCGTATTCTGACAGTACAGTGAATGTAAACAGTATTCTGACAGTACAGTGAATGTAAACCGTATTCTGACAGTACAGTGAATGTAAACAGTATTCTGACAGTACAGTGAGTGTAAACAGTATTCTGACAGTACAGTGAGTGTAAGGTGCAGTTTAAATCAGACCAGTTAAAACCAGTTCAGAAAGGAGAGGTTGGAGAGGTAGTGCGTGAGGTGTTCACAAGCCTGATGGCCTGTGAGTAGAAACTGTTTGTCAGTCTTGTGGTCCTGGACTTCACACTCCTGTAACGTCTGCCTGAAGGTAAACGTGTGAAGAGTGTGTGCTGGGGGTGTGTACTGTCCCTGATTATGTTGTGGGCCCTCCTGGTGACCCTGGTGTGGTAGATGTTCTGTAGTGAGGGGAAGGCTGCTCCTGAGATGGACTGTGCAGTTTTGATCACAATGTTGTTATATGTTGTTCTTATGTAGATGAGAACAGAGTTGTCGAGCTACAGCCTTTTCTAAAATCTTAGAGATAAAAGGTAAATTGGAAATGGGTCTATAACTGGACAGTTCTCTGGGGTCAAGATTTGGCTTCTTTATCAAGGGTTTTATCACAGCTAGTTTAAAAGACTTAGGTACATGACCCAGACTAAGAGAAGAGTTGATGATAGTTAAGGTTTAATAATAGCTGGTAATACTTGTTTCAATAGGCTTGTTGGAATCATATCGAGTGTGCATGTAGCAGAAGTTGAGGAAGAGATAAGTTTTTCTAGTTCTGTCTGCTGTAGTGGAGAAAATGTTTCTAGTGTTTCTTCTAAAATCACATTTTGTGCTGTTTGAGCCAAATCGGATGAAGGATAGGTTACTCGTATTGGTAGAACTTTTTGTCTAATATTCTCGATTTTGCTATTGAAAAAGTCCATGAAATCATTGCTGCTGTGGTTGGCGGGTATTTGAGGTTCAGATCCTGATTTTTGGTAAGTTTTGCGATGGTGCTAAATAAAACTCTAGGATTGTTTTTGTTGTGTTCGATGAGTGTGGACAGGTATGCTGAGTGTGTGTTGGTGAGTGTGGACAGGTATGCTGAGTGTGTGTTGATGAGTGTGGACAGGTATACTGAGTGTGTTTTAATAAGTGTCTTTCTGTAACTGCTAAGTCTGTCCTTCCAAGCAGAGTGAAATACCTCCAGCTTGGTCACTCTCCATTTGCGTTCTAATTTCCGTACTGTCTGTTTTAAGGTGCGTACTTCATTGTTGTACCACGGAGCTTTTTTTGTTGCATCTTTTTAATTTTTATAGGTGCAACGTTGTCTAAAGTTAATCGGAGCGTATTTTCTACGCAGTCAGTTAGTCTGTCTAGCTCGGTTGGGTCTGATGATGGAAAAATTATGGTTGATAAATCTGGAAGAGTTTCAATAAAGTTCTGAGATGTATTTGGCATTATTGAACGTTTCATGCAATAACGGGGTGTACATACATTTTTACTAAGACTCAATTCATATGAAATTAGGTAGTGATTATTAGAGTTATTAGAGTTATTAGAGTTATTAGTGTTATTAGAGTTATTAGTGTTATTAGTGTTATTAGCGTTATTAGAGTTATTAGAGTTATTAGAGTTAGTGTTATTAGTGTTATTAGAGTTATTAGTGTTATTAGAGTTATTAGTGTTATTAGTGTTATTAGTGTTATTAGAGTTATTAGAGTTATTAGTGTTATTAGTGTTATACAGCAGTTTAGCTCCACCCACTCAGTCTACAATGGTTTAGCTCCACCCATTCAGTCTACAGCAGTTTAGCTCCACCCACTCAGTCTAAATATACCTGTTAGGATATAGACTTTTCTAGTTCAGTCTGTGTTGTGATTGTATGTGGGTCAGTAAATCTGTTGTGGGTCAGTGATTCTGTTGTGGGTCAGTGACTCTGTTGTGGGTCAGTGACTCTGTTGTGGGTCAGTGACTCTGTTGTGGGTCAGTGACTCTGTTGAGAGTCATTGACTCTGTTGTAAGTGACTCTGTTGTGTGTAAGTGACTCTGTTGTGAGTCAGTGACTCTGTTGTGTGTAAGTGACTCTGTTGTGGGTCAGTGACTCTGTTGTGGGTCAGTGACTCTGTTGTGGGTCAGTGATGGTTGTGTTAGTGTTTGGTAATAAAGTGTAGATAAACTGGTTACCGGGTTAGTCAGTGTAACAGCAGTATGAATGAAGAGCTTGTGTTGCCGTGGCGCTGGACGCGGACCTACAGGCTGGACTTTAGTTTGGAGAAAACAGGGCGCTGGGCGCAGTGAGGGTTTCCGTGGCAACAGAAATTGTCTCAGAGGCTACAGACTCATGTAGTATAACCTCTGGAATGAAGGAGTTTTTCTACATACCGTACAGGATCTGAACCTCAGCGTACAGTCCCAGCCTGTCAGATACTGAGATTACAGGTGTTTATAGTTATCAGTCACACAACAACTCCCAGAAACCACCTCACCAGAGTAACCAGAGAGTACTGAGCACCTGACCGGCTGTTACTCACCATCTAAATCCAGATCTACAGCCCACCTGTAACAGTGTAGCTTAACGTTCTGGATACACTTTAATTATTTAATCATTTTACCAGTACTGTGGGGCTAACCGGATCTGTATGAGTGCCGATACTTGTCTGGTAGTGTCCTGTATCCAGATCTGTTAACTGGATCTGTAGGTGGGGTGTTAACTGGATCTGTAGGTGGGGTGTAAACTGGATCTGTAGGTAGGTTACTGTGTGGAGCTGGTTACTGTGTGGAGTTGGTTACTGTGTGGAGTAGGTTACTGTGTGGAGCTGGTTACTGTGTGGAGTTGGTTACTGTGTGGAGGTGGTTACTGTGTGGAGTTGGTTACTGTGTGGAGGTGGTTACTGTGTGGAGGTGGTTACTGTGTGGAGGTGGTTACTGTGTGGAGCTGGTTACTGTGTGGAGTTGGTTACTGTGTGGAGGTGGTTACTGTGTGGAGGTGGTTACTGTGTGGAGCTGGTTACTGTGTGGAGTTGGTTACTGTGTGGAGCTGGTTACTGTGTGGAGGTGGTTACTGTGTGGAGGTGGTTACTGTGTGGAGCTGGTTACTGTGTGGAGTTGGTTACTGTGTGGAGTTGGTTACTGTGTGTAGGTGGTTACTGTGTGGAGGTGGTTACTGTGTGGAGCTGGTTACTGTGTGGAGTTGGTTACTGTGTGGAGCTGGTTACTGTGTGGAGGTGGTTACTGTGTGGAGTTGGTTACTGTGTGGAGGTGGTTACTGTGTGGAGCTGGTTACTGTGTGGAGGTGGTTACTGTGTGGAGGTGGTTACTGTGTGGAGGTGGTTACTGTGTGGAGCTGGTTACTGTGTGGAGGTGGTTACTGTGTGGAGTTGGTTACTGTGTGGAGGTGGTTACTGTGTGTAGGTGGTTACTGTGTGGAGTTGGTTACTGTGTGGAGTTGGTTACTGTGTGGAGGTGGTTACTGTGTGGAGGTGGTTACTGTGTGGAGTTGGTTACTGTGTGGAGGTGGTTACTGTGTGGAGGTGGTTACTGTGTGTAGGTGGTTACTGTGTGGAGTTGGTTACTGTGTGGAGTTGGTTACTGTGTGGAGTTGGTTACTGTGTGGAGGTGGTTACTGTGTGGAGTTGGTTACTGTGTGGAGCTGGTTACTGTGTGGAGCTGGTTACTGTGTGGAGCTGGTTACTGTGTGGAGGTGGTTACTGTGTGGAGCTGGTTACTGTGTGGAGGTGGTTACTGTGTGGAGTTGGTTACTGTGTGGAGGTGGTTACTGTGTGTAGGTGGTTACTGTGTGGAGTTGGTTACTGTGTGGAGGTGGTTACTGTGTGGAGCTGGTTACTGTGTGGAGGTGGTTACTGTGTGGAGCTGGTTACTGTGTGGAGGTGGTTACTGTGTGGAGGTGGTTACTGTGTGGAGGTGATTACTGTGTGGAGGTGGTTACTGTGTGGAGGTGGTTACTGTGTGGAGCTGGTTACTGTGTGGGGGTGGTTACTGTGTGGAGGTGGTTACTGTGTGGAGTTGGTTACTGCGTGGAGCTGGTTACTGCGTGGAGGTGGTTACTGCGTGGAGGTGTTTACTGCGTGGAGGTGGTTACTGCGTGGAGCTGGTTACTGTGTGGAGTTGGTTACTGTGCGGAGGTGATTACTGTGTGGAGTTGGTTACTGTGTGGAGGTGATTACTGTGTGGAGTTGGTTACTGTGTGGAGGTGATTACTGTGTGGAGCTGGTTACTGTGTGGAGGTGGTTACTGTGTGGAGGTGGTTACTGTGTGGAGGTGGTTACTGTGTGGAGGTGATTACTGTGTGGAGGTGGTTACTGTGTGGAGTTGGTTACTGTGTGGAGGTGGTTACTGTGTGGAGTTGGTTACTGTGTGGAGGTGGTTACTGTGTGGAGGTGGTTACTGTGTGGAGTTGGTTACTGTGTGGGGGTGGTTACTGTGTGGAGGTGGTTACTGTGTGGAGGTGATTACTGTGTGGAGGTGGTTACTGTGTGGAGGTGGTTACTGTGTGGAGGTGGTTACTGTGTGGAGGTGATTACTGTGTGGAGGTGGTTACTGTGTGGAGGTGGTTACTGTGTGGAGGTGATTACTGTGTAGGGGTGGTTACTGTGTGGAGTTGGTTACTGTGTGGAGCTGGTTACTGTGTGGAGTTGGTTACTGTGTGGAGGTGATTACTGTGTGTAGGTGGTTACTGTGTGTAGGTGGTTACTGTGTGGAGTTGGTTACTGTGTGGAGGTGGTTACTGTGTGGAGTTGGTTACTGTGTGGAGCTGGTTACTGTGTGGAGGTGGTTACTGTGTGGAGGTGATTACTGTGTGGAGCTGGTTACTGTGTGGAGTTGGTTACTGTGTGGAGTTGGTTACTGTGTGGAGGTGATTACTCTGTGGAGGTGATTACTGTGTGGAGGTGTTTACTGTGTGGAGGCGGTTACTGTGTGGAGGTGGTTACTGTATGGAGGTGGTTACTGTGTGGAGCTGGTTACTGTGTGGAGGTGGTTACTGTGTGGAGGTGGTTACTGTGTGGAGTTGGTTACTGTGTGGAGATGGTTACTGTGTGGAGTTGGTTACTGTGTGGAGTTGGTTACTGTGTGGAGTTGGTTACTGTGTGGAGGTGATTACTGTGTGGAGGTGATTACTGTGTGGAGGTGGTTACTGTGTGGAGGTGATTACTGTGTGGAGTTGGTTACTGTGTGGAGATGGTTACTGTGTGGAGTTGGTTACTGTGAGGAGATGATTACTGTGTGGGGGTGGTTACTGTGTGGAGGTGATTACTGTGTGGAGTTGGTTACTGTGTGGAGTTGGTTACTGTGTGGAGTTGGTTACTGTGTGGAGGTGATTACTGTGTGGAGGTGGTTACTGTGTGGAGGGGATTACTGTGTGGAGTTGGTTACTGTGTGGAGCTGGTTACTGTGTGGAGTTGGTTACTGTGTGGAGGTGATTACTGTGTGGAGGTGGTTACTGTGTGGAGGTGGTTACTGTGTGGAGTTGGTTACTGTGTGGAGGTGGTTACTGTGTGGAGTTGGTTACTGTGTGGAGTTGGTTACTGTGTGGAGTTGGTTACTGTGTGGAGGTGGTTACTGTGTGGGGGTGGTTACTGTGTGGAGCTGGTTACTGTGTGGAGTTGGTTACTGTGTGTAGGTGGTTACTGTGTGGGGGTGGTTACTGTGTGGAGGTGGTTACTGTGTGGAGTTGGCTACTGTGTGGAGGTGGTTACTGTGTGGAGGTGGTTACTGTGTGTAGGTGGTTACTGTGTGGAGTTGGCTACTGTGTGGAGTTGGTTACTGTGTGTAGGTGGTTACTGTGTGGAGCTGGTTACTGTGTGGAGCTGGTTACTGTGTGGAGGTGGTTACTGTGTGGAGTTGGCTACTGTGTGGAGGTGGTTACTGTGTGGAGCTGGTTACTGTGTGGAGTTGGTTACTGTGTGGAGGTGGTTACTGGGTGGAGGTGATTACTGTGTGGAGTTGGTTACTGTGTGGAGGTGGTTACTGTGTGCGGGTGGTTACTGTGTGGAGTTGGTTACTGTGTGGAGGTGGTTACTGTGTGGAGGTGGTTACTGTGTGGAGGTGGTTACTGTGTGGAGGTGATTACTGTGTGGAGTTGGTTACTGTGTGGAGTTGGTTACTGTGTGGAGGTGGTTACTGTGTGGAGTTGGTTACTGTGTGGAGGTGATTACTGTGTGGAGTTGGTTACTGTGGGGAGTTGGTTACTGTGTGGAGGTGGTTACTGTGTGGAGCTGGTTACTGTGTGGAGGTGGTTACTGTGTGGAGTTGGTTACTGTGTGGAGGTGGTTACTGTGTGGAGGTGGTTACTGTGTGGAGGTGATTACTGTGTGGAGTTGGTTACTGTGTGGAGTTGGTTACTGTGTGGAGGTGGTTACTGTGTGGAGGTGGTTACTGTGTGGAGTTGGTTACTGTGTGGAGTTGGTTACTGTGTGGAGGTGGTTACTGTGTGGAGTTGGTTACTGTGTGGAGGTGATTACTGTGTGGAGCTGGTTACTGTGTGGAGGTGATTACTGTGTGGAGTAGGTTACTGTGTGGAGGTGGTTACTGTGTGCGGGTGGTTACTGTGTGGAGTTGGTTACTGAGTGGAGGTGGTTACTGTGTGGAGTTGGTTACTGTGTGGAGGTGGTTACTGTGTGGAGGTGGTTACTGTGTGGAGGTGGTTACTGTGTGGGGGTGGTTACTGTGTGGAGCTGGTTACTGTGTGGAGTTGGTTACTGTGTGGAGTTGGTTACTGTGTGGAGGTGGTTACTGTGTGGGGGTGGTTACTGTGTGGAGCTGGTTACTGTGTGGAGTTGGTTACTGTGTGGAGTTGGTTACTGTGTGGAGTTGGTTACTGGTGGAGGTGGTTACTGTGTGGAGGTGATTACTGTGTGGAGGTGGTTACTGTGTGGAGGTGATTACTGTGTGGAGTAGGTTACTGTGTGGAGGTGGTTACTGTGTGGAGGTGGTTACTGTGTGGAGGTGATTACTGTGTGGAGGTGGTTACTGTGTGGAGGTGGTTACTGGGTGGAGGTGATTACTGTGTGGAGTTGGTTACTGTGTGGAGTTGGTTACTGTGTGGAGGTGATTACTGTGTGGAGGTGGTTACTGTGTGTAGGTGGTTACTGTGTGGAGTTGGTTACTGTGTGGAGTTGGTTACTGTGTGGAGGTGGTTACTGTGTGGAGTTGGTTACTGTGTGGAGGTGATTACTGTGTGGAGGTGGTTACTGTGTGGAGGTGATTACTGTGTGGAGTAGGTTACTGTGTGGAGGTGGTTACTGTGTGGAGGTGGTTACTGTGTGGAGGTGATTACTGTGTGGAGGTGGTTACTGTGTGGAGGTGGTTACTGGGTGGAGGTGATTACTGTGTGGAGTTGGTTACTGTGTGGAGGTGGTTACTGTGTGGGGGTGGTTACTGTGTGGAGTTGGTTACTGTGTGGAGGTGGTTACTGTGTGGAGGTGGTTACTGTGTGGAGTTGGTTACTGGGTGGAGGTGATTACTGTGTGGAGTTGGTTACTGTGTGGAGGTGGTTACTGTGTGGGGGTGGTTACTGTGTGGAGTTGGTTACTGTGTGGAGGTGGTTACTGTGTGGAGGTGGTTACTGTGTGGAGTTGGTTACTGTGTGGAGGTGGTTACTGTGTGGGGGTGGTTACTGTGTGGAGCTGGTTACTGTGTGGAGTTGGTTACTGTGTGGGGGTGGTTACTGTGTGGAGGTGGTTACTGTGTGGAGTTGGTTACTGTGTGGAGGTGGTTACTGTGTGGAGGTGGTTACTGTGTGGAGCTGGTTACTGTGTGGAGTTGGTTACTGTGTGGAGGTGGTTACTGTGTGGAGTTGGTTACTGTGTGGAGGTGGTTACTGTGTGGAGTTGGTTACTGTGTGGAGGTGGTTACTGTGTGGAGTTGGTTACTGTGTGGAGGTGATTACTGTGTGGAGCTGTTTACTGTGTGGAGGTGATTACTGTGTGGAGGTGGTTACTGTGTGGGGGTGGTTACTGTGTGGAGTTGGTTACTGTGTGGAGGTGGTTACTGTGTGGAGGTGGTTACTGTGTGGAGTTGGTTACTGTGTGGAGGTGGTTACTGTGTGGGGGTGGTTACTGTGTGGAGGTGGTTACTGTGTGGAGGTGGTTACTGTGTGGAGGTGGTTACTGTGTGGGGTGGTTACTGTGTGGAGGTGGTTACTGTGTGGAGTTGGTTACTGTGTGGAGTTGGTCACTGTGTGGAGGTGGTTACTGTGTGGGGGTGGTTACTGTGTGGAGCTGGTTACTGTGTGGAGTTGGTTACTGTGTGTAGGTGGTTACTGTGTGGGGGTGGTTTACTGTGTGGAGGTGGTTACTGTGTGGAGTTGGCTACTGTGTGTAGGTGGTTACTGTGTGGAGGTGGTTACTGTGTGGAGGTGGTTACTGTGTGGAGTTGGTTACTGTGTGGAGGTGGTTACTGTGTGGAGGTGGTTACTGTGTGGAGGTGGTTACTGTGTGTAGGTGGTTACTGTGTGGAGTTGGTTACTGTGTGTAGGTGGTTACTGTGTGGAGCTGGTTACTGTGTGGAGCTGGTTACTGTGTGGAGGTGGTTACTGTGTGGAGTTGGCTACTGTGTGGAGGTGGTTACTGTGTGGAGCTGGTTACTGTGTGGAGTTGGTTACTGTGTGGAGGTGGTTACTGGGTGGAGGTGATTACTGTGTGGAGTTGGTTACTGTGTGGAGGTGGTTACTGTGTGCGGCTGGTTACTGTGTGGAGTTGGTTACTGTGTGGAGTTGGTTACTGTGTGGAGGTGATTACTGTGTGGAGTTGGTTACTGTGTGGAGGTGGTTACTGTGTGGAGTTGGTTACTGTGTGGAGGTGATTACTGTGTGGAGTTGGTTACTGTGTGGAGTTGGTTACTGTGTGGAGGTGGTCACTGTGTGGAGCTGGTTACTGTGTGGAGGTGGTTACTGTGTGGAGTTGGTTACTGTGTGGAGGTGGTTACTGTGTGGAGGTGGTTACTGTGTGGAGGTGATTACTGTGTGGAGTTGGTTACTGTGTGGAGTTGGTTACTGTGTGGAGGTGGTTACTGTGTGGAGCTGGTTACTGTGTGGAGGTGGTTACTGGGTGGAGTTGGTTACTGTGTGGAGTTGGTTACTGTGTGGAGGTGGTTACTGTGTGGAGTTGGTTACTGTGTGGAGGTGATTACTGTGTGGAGCTGGTTACTGTGTGGAGGTGATTACTGTGTGGAGTAGGTTACTGTGTGGAGGTGGTTACTGTGTGGAGTTGGTTACTGTGTGGAGGTGGTTACTGTGTGGAGTTGGTTACTGTGTGGAGGTGGTTACTGTGTGGAGTTGGTTACTGTGTGGAGGTGGTTACTGTGTGGGGGTGGTTACTGTGTGGAACTGGTTACTGTGTGGAGTTGGTTACTGTGTGGGGGTGGATACTGTGTGGAGGTGGTTACTGTGTGGAGTTGGTTACTGTGTGGAGGTGGTTACTGTGTGGAGGTGGTTACTGTGTGGAGTTGGTTACTGTGTGGAGCTGGTTACTGTGTGGAGTTGGTTACTGTGTGGAGTTGGTTACTGTGTGGAGGTGGTTACTGTGTGGAGTTGGTTACTGTGTGGAGGTGGTTACTGTGTGGAGTTGGTTACTGTCTGGAGGTGATTACTGTGTGGAGCTGTTTACTGTGTGGAGGTGATTACTGTGTGGAGGTGGTTACTGTGTGGAGGTGATTACTGTGTGGAGCTGGTTACTGTGTGGAGGTGATTACTGTGTGGAGTAGGTTACTGTGTGGAGGTGGTTACTGTGTGGAGGTGGTTACTGTGTGGAGGTGATTACTGTGTGGAGTTGGTTACTGTGTGGAGGTGGCTACTGTGTGGGGGTGGTTACTGTGTGGAGGTGGTTACTGTGTGGAGGTGGTTACTGTGTGGAGGTGGTTACTGTGTGGAGTTGGTTACTGTGTGGAGGTGGTTACTGTGTGGGGGTGGTTACTGTGTGGAGGTGGTTACTGTGTGGAGGTGGTTACTGTGTGGAGGTGGTTACTGTGTGGAGGTGGTTACTGTGTGGAGTTGGTTACTGTGTGGAGGTGGTTACTGTGTGGAGTTGGTTACTGTGTGGAGGTGGTTACTGTGTGGAGGTGGTTACTGTGTGGGGTGGTTACTGTGTGGAGGTGGTTACTGTGTGGAGTTGGTTACTGTGTGGAGGTGGTTACTGTGTGGATTTGGTTACTGTGTGGAGGTGGTTACTGTGTGGGGGTGGTTACTGTGTGGAGGTGGTTACTGTGTGGAGTTGGTTACTGTGTGGAGGTGGTTACTGTGTGGAGTTGGTTACTGTGTGGAGCTGGTTACTGTGTGGAGGTGGTTACTGTGTGGAGTTGGTTACTGTGTGGAGGTGATTACTGTGTGGAGTAGGTTACTGTGTGGAGGTGGTTACTGTGTGGAGGTGGTTACTGTGTGGAGGTGATTACTGTGTGGAGTTGGTTACTGTGTGGAGGTGGTTACTGTGTGGGGGTGGTTACTGTGTGGAGTTGGTTACTGTGTGGAGGTGGTTACTGTGTGGAGGTGGTTACTGTGTGGAGGTGGTTACTGTGTGGGGGTGGTTACTGTGTGGAGGTGGTTACTGTGTGGAGTTGGTTACTGTGTGAAGGTGTTTACTGTGTGGAGTTGGTTACTGTGTGGAGGTGGTTACTGTGTGGAGGTGATTACTGTGTGGAGTTGGTTACTGTGTGGAGTTGGTTACTGTGTGGAGGTGGTTACTGTGTGGAGTTGGTTACTGTGTGGAGGTAGTTACTGTATGGAGGTGGTTACTGTGTGGAGCTGGTTACTGTGTGGAGTTGGTTACTGTGTGGAGGTGGTTACTGTTTGGAGTTGGTTACTGTGTGGAGGTGGTTACTGTTTGGAGGTGATTACTGTGTGGAGCTGGTTACTGTGTGGAGTTGGTTACTGTGTGGAGGTGGTTACTGTTTGGAGGTGATTACTGTGTGGAGGTGGTTACTGTGTGGAGGTCATTACTGTGTGGAGGTGGTTACTGTGTGGAGTTGGTTACTGTGTGGAGGTGGTTACTCTGTGGTGCTGGTTACTGTGTGGAGTTGGTTACTGCGTGGAGGTGATTACTGCGTGGAGGTGGTTACTGTGTGGAGGTGGTTACTGTGTGGAGTTGGTTACTGTGTGGAGGTGGTTACTGTGTGGGGGTGGTTACTGTGTGGAGGTGGTTACTGTGTGGAGGTGGTTACTGTGTGGAGGTGGTTACTGTGTGGAGGTGGTTACTGTGTGGAGTTGGTTACTGTGTGGAGGTGGTTACTGTGTGGGGGTGGTTACTGTGTGGAGGTGGTTACTGTGTGGAGGTGGTTACTGTGTGGAGTTGGTTACTGTGTGGAGCTGGTTACTGTGTGGAGGTGGTTACTGCGTGGAGGTGATTACTGTGTGGAGGTGGTTACTGTGTGGAGGTGGTTACTGTGTGGAGGTGGTTACTGTGTGGAGGTGGTTACTGTGTGGGGGTGGTTACTGTGTGGAGGTGGTTACTGTGTGGAGGTGGTTACTGTGTGGAGGTGGTTACTGTGTGGAGTTGGTTACTGTGTGGAGGTGATTACTGTGTGGAGTTGGTTACTGTGTGGAGTTGGTTACTGTGTGGAGGTGGTTACTGTGTGGAGCTGGTTACTGTGTGGAGGTGGTTACTGTGTGGAGTTGGTTACTGTGTGGAGGTGGTTACTGTGTGGAGGTGATTACTGTTTGGAGTTGGTTACTGTGTGGAGTTGGTTACTGTGTGGATGTGGTTACTGTGTGGAGCTGGTTACTGTGTGGAGGTGGTTACTGTGTGGAGTTGGTTACTGTGTGGAGTTGGTTACTGTGTGGAGTTGGTTACTGTGTGGAGGTGATTACTGTGTGGAGCTGGTTACTGTGTGGAGGTGATTACTGTGTGGAGTAGGTTACTGTGTGGAGGTGGTTACTGTGTGGAGGTGGTTACTGTGTGGAGGTGGTTACTGTGTGGAGTTGGTTACTGTGTGGAGGTGATTACTGTGTGGGGGTGGTTACTGTGTGGAGGTGGTTACTGTGTGGAGTTGGTTACTGTGTGGAGGTGGTTACTGTGTGGAGCTGGTTACTGTGTGGAGGTGGTTACTGTGTGGAGTTGGTTACTGTGTGGAGGTGGTTACTCTGTGGTGCTGGTTACTGCGTGGAGTTGGTTACTGCGTGGAGGTGATTACTGTGTGGAGGTGGTTACTGTGTGGAGGTGCTTACTGTGTGGAGGTGGTTACTGTGTGGAGGTGGTTACTGTGTGGAGGTGGTTACTGTGTGGAGGTGGTTACTGTGTGGAGGTGATTACTGTGTGGAGTTGGTTACTGTGTGGAGTTGGTTACTGTGTGGAGGTGGTTACTGTGTGGAGCTGGTTACTGTGTGGAGGTGGTTACTGTGTGGAGTTGGTTACTGTGTGGAGGTGGTTACTGTGTGGAGGTGATTACTGTGTGGAGTTGGTTACTGTGTGGAGTTGGTTACTGTGTGGATGTGGTTACTGTGTGGAGCTGGTTACTGTGTGGAGGTGGTTACTGTGTGGAGTTGGTTACTGTGTGGAGTTGGTTACTGTGTGGAGGTGGTTACTGTGTGGAGTTGGTTACTGTGTGGAGGTGATTACTGTGTGGAGCTGGTTACTGTGTGGAGGTGATTACTGTGTGGAGTAGGTTACTGTGTGGAGGTGGTTACTGTGTGGAGGTGGTTACTGTGTGGAGGTGATTACTGTGTGGAGGTGGTTACTGTGTGGAGGTGGTTACTGGGTGGAGGTGATTACTGTGTGGAGTTGGTTACTGTGTGGAGGTGGTTACTGTGTGCGGGTGGTTACTGTGTGGAGTTGGTTACTGTGTGGAGGTGGTTACTGTGTGGAGTTGGTTACTGTGTGGAGGTGGTTACTGTGTGGAGGTGGTTACTGTGTGGAGTTGGTTACTGTGTGGAGGTGGTTACTGTGTGGGGGTGGTTACTGTGTGGAGTTGGTTACTGTGTGGAGTTGGTTACTGTGTGGAGTTGGTTACTGTGTGGAGGTGGTTACTGTGTGGAGGTGATTACTGTGTGGAGTAGGTTACTGTGTGGAGGTGGTTACTGTGTGGAGGTGGTTACTGGGTGGAGGTGATTACTGTGTGGAGGTGGTTACTGTGTGGAGGTGGTTACTGTGTGGAGGTGATTACTGTGTGGAGTTGATTACTGTGTGGAGTTGGTTACTGTGTGGAGGTGGTTACTGTGTGCGGGTGGTTACTGTGTGGAGTTGGTTACTGTGTGGAGGTGGTTACTGTGTGGAGTTGGTTACTGTGTGGAGGTGGTTACTGTGTGGAGGTGGTTACTGTTTGGAGTTGGTTACTGTGTGGAGGTGGTTACTGTGTGGGGGTGGTTACTGTGTGGAGCTGGTTACTGTGTGGAGTTGGTTACTGTGTGGAGTTGGTTACTGTGTGGAGGTGGTTACTGGTGGAGGTGGTTACTGTGTGGAGGTGATTACTGTGTGGAGGTGGTTACTGTGTGGAGGTGATTACTGTGTGGAGTAGGTTACTGTGTGGAGGTGGTTACTGTGTGGAGTTGGTTACTGTGTGGAGGTGGTTACTGTGTGGAGTTGGTTACTGTGTGGAGGTGATTACTGTGTGGAGGTGGTTACTGTGTGGAGGTGATTACTGTGTGGAGTAGGTTACTGTGTGGAGGTGGTTACTGTGTGGAGGTGGTTACTGTGTGGAGGTGGTTACTGTGTGGAGGTGGTTACTGGGTGGAGGTGATTACTGTGTGGAGTTGGTTACTGTGTGGAGGTGGTTACTGTGTGGGGGTGGTTACTGTGTGGAGTTGGTTACTGTGTGGAGGTGGTTACTGTGTGGAGTTGGTTACTGTGTGGAGGTGGTTACTGTGTGGAGTTGGTTACTGTGTGGAGGTGGTTACTGTGTGGGGGTGGTTACTGTGTGGAGCTGGTTACTGTGTGGAGTTGGTTACTGTGTGGGGGTGGATACTGTGTGGAGGTGGTTACTGTGTGGAGTTGGTTACTGTGTGGAGGTGGTTACTGTGTGGAGGTGATTACTGTGTGGAGTTGGTTACTGTGTGGAGCTGGTTACTGTGTGGAGTTGGTTACTGTGTGGAGTTGGTTACTGTGTGGAGGTGGTTACTGTGTGGAGTTGGTTACTGTGTGGAGGTGGTTACTGTGTGGAGTTGGTTACTGTGTGGAGGTGATTACTGCGTGGAGCTGTTTACTGTGTGGAGGTGATTACTGTGTGGAGGTGGTTACTGTGTGGAGGTGATTACTGTGTGGAGCTGGTTACTGTGTGGAGGTGATTACTGTGTGGAGTAGGTTACTGTGTGGAGGTGGTTACTGTGTGGAGGTGGTTACTGTGTGGATGTGGTTACTGTGTGGAGGTGATTACTGTGTGGAGTTGGTTACTGTGTGGAGGTGGTTACTGTGTGGGGGTGGTTACTGTGTGGAGTTGGTTACTGTGTGGAGGTGGTTACTGTGTGGAGGTGGTTACTGTGTGGAGTTGGTTACTGTGTGGAGGTGGTTACTGTGTGGGGGTGGTTACTGTGTGGAGTTGGTTACTGTGTGGAGTTGGTTACTGTGTGGAGGTGGTTACTGTGTGGAGTTGGTTACTGTGTGGAGGTGGTTACTGTGTGGGGGTGGTTACTGTGTGGAGGTGGTTACTGTGTGGAGGTGGTTACTGTGTGGGGTGGTTACTGTGTGGAGGTGGTTACTGTGTGGAGGTGGTTACTGTGTGGAGTTGGTTACTGTGTGGAGGTGGTTACTGTGTGGAGGTGGTTACTGTGTGGGGGTGGTTACTGTGTGGAGTTGGTTACTGTGTGGAGGTGATTACTGTGTGGAGTTGGTTACTGTGTGGAGCTGGTTACTGTGTGGAGGTGGTTACTGTGTGGAGTTGGTTACTGTGTGGAGGTGGTTACTGTGTGGAGTTGGTTACTGTGTGGAGTTGGTTACTGTGTGGAGGTGGTTACTGTGTGGAGTTGGTTACTGTGTGGAGGTGATTACTGTGTGGAGCTGTTTACTGTGTGGAGGTGATTACTGTGTGGAGGTGGTTACTGTGTGGAGTTGGTTACTGTGTGGTGCTGGTTACTGTGTGGAGGTGATTACTGTGTGGAGGTGGTTACTGTGTGGAGGTGGTTACTGTGTGGAGTTGGTTACTGTCTGGAGGTGATTACTGTGTGGAGCTGTTTACTGTGTGGAGGTGATTACTGTGTGGAGTTGGTTACTGTGTGGAGGTGGTTACTGTGTGGGGGTGGTTACTGTGTGGAGTTGGTTACTGTGTGGAGGTGGTTACTGTGTGGAGTTGGTTACTGTGTGGAGGTGGTTACTGTGTGGGGGTGGTTACTGTGTGGAGCTGGTTACTGTGTGGAGTTGGTTACTGTGTGGGGGTGGTTACTGTGTGGAGGTGGTTACTGTGTGGAGTTGGTTACTGTGTGGAGGTGGTTACTGTGTGGAGGTGGTTACTGTGTGGAGCTGGTTACTGTGTGGAGTTGGTTACTGTGTGGAGGTGGTTACTGTGTGGAGTTGGTTACTGTGTGGAGGTGGTTACTGTGTGGAGTTGGTTACTGTGTGGAGGTGGTTACTGTGTGGAGTTGGTTACTGTGTGGAGGTGATTACTGTGTGGAGCTGTTTACTGTGTGGAGGTGATTACTGTGTGGAGGTGGTTACTGTGTGGGGGTGGTTACTGTGTGGAGTTGGTTACTGTGTGGAGGTGGTTACTGTGTGGAGGTGGTTACTGTGTGGAGTTGGTTACTGTGTGGAGGTGGTTACTGTGTGGGGGGTGGTTACTGTGTGGAGGTGGTTACTGTGTGGAGGTGGTTACTGTGTGGAGGTGGTTACTGTGTGGGGTGGTTACTGTGTGGAGGTGGTTACTGTGTGGAGTTGGTTACTGTGTGGAGTTGGTCACTGTGTGGAGGTGGTTACTGTGTGGGGGTGGTTACTGTGTGGAGCTGGTTACTGTGTGGAGTTGGTTACTGTGTGTAGGTGGTTACTGTGTGGGGGTGGTTACTGTGTGGAGGTGGTTACTGTGTGGAGTTGGCTACTGTGTGTAGGTGGTTACTGTGTGGAGGTGGTTACTGTGTGGAGGTGGTTACTGTGTGGAGTTGGTTACTGTGTGGAGGTGGTTACTGTGTGGAGGTGGTTACTGTGTGGAGGTGGTTACTGTGTGTAGGTGGTTACTGTGTGGAGTTGGTTACTGTGTGTAGGTGGTTACTGTGTGGAGCTGGTTACTGTGTGGAGCTGGTTACTGTGTGGAGGTGGTTACTGTGTGGAGTTGGCTACTGTGTGGAGGTGGTTACTGTGTGGAGCTGGTTACTGTGTGGAGTTGGTTACTGTGTGGAGGGTGGTTACTGGGTGGAGGTGATTACTGTGTGGAGTTGGTTACTGTGTGGAGGTGGTTACTGTGTGCGGCTGGTTACTGTGTGGAGTTGGTTACTGTGTGGAGTTGGTTACTGTGTGGAGGTGATTACTGTGTGGAGTTGGTTACTGTGTGGAGGTGGTTACTGTGTGGAGTTGGTTACTGTGTGGAGGTGATTACTGTGTGGAGTTGGTTACTGTGTGGAGTTGGTTACTGTGTGGAGGTGGTCACTGTGTGGAGCTGGTTACTGTGTGGAGGTGGTTACTGTGTGGAGTTGGTTACTGTGTGGAGGTGGTTACTGTGTGGAGGTGGTTACTGTGTGGAGGTGATTACTGTGTGGAGTTGGTTACTGTGTGGAGTTGGTTACTGTGTGGAGGTGGTTACTGTGTGGAGCTGGTTACTGTGTGGAGGTGGTTACTGGGTGGAGTTGGTTACTGTGTGGAGTTGGTTACTGTGTGGAGGTGGTTACTGTGTGGAGTTGGTTACTGTGTGGAGGTGATTACTGTGTGGAGCTGGTTACTGTGTGGAGGTGATTACTGTGTGGAGTAGGTTACTGTGTGGAGGTGGTTACTGTGTGGAGTTGGTTACTGTGTGGAGGTGGTTACTGTGTGGAGTTGGTTACTGTGTGGAGGTGGTTACTGTGTGGAGTTGGTTTACTGTGTGGAGGTGGTTACTGTGTGGGGGTGGTTACTGTGTGGAACTGGTTACTGTGTGGAGTTGGTTACTGTGTGGGGGTGGATACTGTGTGGAGGTGTGGAGTTGGTTACTGTGTGGAGGTGGTTACTGTGTGGAGTGGTTACTGTCTGGAGGTGATTACTGTGTGGAGCTGTTTACTGTGTGGAGGTGATTACTGTGTGGAGGTGGTTACTGTGTGGAGGTGATTACTGTGTGCGGTGGTTACTGTGTGGAGGTGATTACTGTGTGGTGTGGTTACTGTGTGGAGGTGGTTACTGTGTGGAGGTGTTACTGTGTGGAGGTGATTACTGTGTGGAGTTGGTTACTGTGGAGGTGGCTACTGTGTTGGGGTGGTTACTGTGTGGAGGTGGTTACTGTGTGGAGGTGGTTACTGTGTGGAGGTGGTTACTGTGTGGAGGTGGTTACTGTGTGGAGGTGGTTACTGTGTGGGGGTGGTTACTGTGTGGAGGTGGTTATGTGTGGAGGTGGTTACTGTGTGGAGGTGGTTACTGTGTGGAGTTGGTTACTGTGTGGAGGTGGTTACTGTGTGGAGTTGGTTACTGTGTGAGTGGGTTACTGTGTGGAGGTGGTTACTGTGTGGGGTGGTTACTGTGTGGAGGTGGTTACTGTGTGGAGTTGGTTACTGTGTGGAGGTGGTTACTGTGTGGATTTGGTTTACTGTGTGGAGGTGGTTACTGTGTGGGGGTGGTTACTGTGTGGAGGTGGTTACTGTGTGGAGTTGGTTACTGTGTGGAGGTTACTGTGTGGGAGTTGGTTACTGTGTGGAGCTGGTTACTGTGTGGAGGTGGTTACTGTGTGGAGTTGGTTACTGTGTGGAGGTGATTACTGTGTGGAGTAGGTTACTGTGTGGAGGTGGTTACTGTGTGGGGTGGTTACTGTGTGGAGGTGATTACTGTGAGTTGGTTACTGTGTGGAGGTGGTTTACTGTGTGGGGTGGTTACTGTGTGGAGTTGGTTACTGTGTGAGGTGGTTACTGTGTGGAGGTGGTTACTGTGTGGAGTTGGTTACTGTGTGGAGGTTGGTTACTGTTTGGAGGAGGTTACTGTGTGGAGTTGGTTTACTGTTTGGAGGTGGTTACTGTGTGGAGTTGGTTACTGTGTGGAGGTGGTTACTGTGTGGAGGTGATTACTACTGTGGAGTTGGTTACTGTGTGGAGTTGGTTACTGTGTGGAGGTGGTTTACTGTGTGGAGTGGTTACTGTGTGGAGGTAGTTATGTATGGAGGTGGTTACTGTGTGGAGTGGTTACTGTGTGGAGTTGGTTACTGTGTGGAGGTGGTTACTGTTTGGAGTGGTTACTGTGTGGAGTGGTTTACTGTTGGAGGTGATTACTGTGTGGAGCTGGTTACTGTTGTGGAGTTGGTTACTGTGTGGAGGTGGTTACTGTTGGAGGTGATTACTGTGTGGAGGTGGTTACTGTTGGAGGTTACTGTGTGGAGGTGGTTACTGTGTGGAGTTGGTTACTGTGTGGAGGTGGTTACTCTGTGGGTGTCTGGTTACTGTGTGGAGTGGTTACTGCGTGGAGGTGATTACTGGTGGAGGTGGTTACTGTGTGGAGGTGGTTACTGTGTGGAGTTGGTTACTGTGTGGAGGTGGTTACTGTGTGGGGGTGGTTACTGTGTGGAGGTGGTTACTGTGTGGAGGTGGTTACTGTGTGGAGGTGGTTACTGTGTGGAGGTGGTTACTGTGTGGAGTTGGTTACTGTGTGGAGGTGGTTACTGTGTGGGGGTGGTTACTGTGTGGAGGTGGTTACTGTGTGGAGGTGGTTACTGTGTGGAGTTGGTTACTGTGTGGAGTGGTTACTGTGTGGAGGTGGTTACTGCGTGGAGGTGATTACTGTGTGGAGGTGGTTTACTGTGTGGAGGTGGTTACTGTGTGGAGGTGGTTACTGTGTGGAGGTGGTTACTGTGTGGGGGTGGTTACTGTGTGGAGGTGGTTACTGTGTGGAGGTGGTTACTGTGTGGAGGTGGTACTGTGTGGAGTTGGTTACTGTGTGGAGGTGATTACTGTGTGGGTTGGTTACTGTGTGGAGTTGGTTACTGTGTGGAGGTGGTTACTGTGTGGAGCTGGTTACTGTGTGGAGGTGGTTACTGTGTGGAGGGTTACTGTGTGGAGGTGTTACTGTGTGGAGGTGATTACTGTTTGGAGTTGGTTACTGTGTGGAGTTGGTTACTGTGTGGATGTGGTTACTGTGTGGAGCTGGTTACTGTGTGGAGGTGGTTACTGTGTGGAGTTGGTTACTGTGTGGAGTTGGTTACTGTGTGGAGTTGGTTACTGTGTGGAGGTGATTACTGTGTGGAGCTGGTTACTGTGTGGGGTGATTACTGTGGGAGTAGGTTACTGTGTGGAGGTGGTTACTGTGTGGAGGTGGTTACTGTGTGGAGGTGGTTTACTGTGTGGAGTGGTTACTGTGTGGAGGTGATTACTGTGTGGGGGTGTTACTGTGTGGAGGTGGTTACTGTGTGGAGTTGGTTACTGTGTGGAGGTGGTTACTGTGTGGAGCTGGTTACTGTGTGGAGGTGGTTACTGTGTGGAGGTTGGTTACTGTGTGGAGGTGGTTACTCTGTGGTGTGGTTACTGCGTGGAGTTGGTTACTGCGTGGAGGTGATTACTGTGTGGAGGTTTACTGTGTGGAGGTGCTTACTGTGTGGAGGTGGTTACTGTGTGGAGGTGGTTACTGTGTGGAGGTGGTTACTGTGTGGAGGTGGTTACTGTGTGGAGGTGTTACTGTGTGGAGTTGGTTACTGTGTGGAGTTGGTTACTGTGTGGAGGTGGTTACTGTGTGGAGCTGGTTACTGTGTGGAGGTGGTTACTGTGTGGAGTTGGTTACTGTGTGGAGGTGGTTACTGTGTGGAGGTGATTACTGTGTGGAGTTGGTTACTGTGTGGAGTTGGTTACTGTGTGGATGTGGTTACTGTGTGGAGCTGGTTTACTGTGTGGAGGTGGTTACTGTGTGGAGTGGTTACTGTGTGGAGTTGGTTACTGTGTGGAGGTGGTTACTGTGTGGAGTTGGTTACTGTGTGGAGGTGGATTACTGTGTGGAGTGGTTACTGTGTGGAGGTGATTACTGTGTGGAGTAGGTTACCTGTGTGGAGGTGGTTACTGTGTGGAGGTGGTTACTCGTGTGGAGGTGATTACTGTGTGAGCTGTGGTTACTGTGTGGAGGTGGATTACTCGTGTGGAGGTAGTTTACTGTGTGGAGGTGGTATACTGTGTGGAGGTGGTTACTGTGTGGAGGTGGTTACTGTGTGGAGGTTGGTTACTGTGTGGAGGTGGTTACTGTGTGGGGTTGGTTACTGTGTGGAGGTGGTTACTGTGTGGAGGTGGTTACTGTGTGGAGGTTGGTTACTGTGTGGAGGTTGGTTACTGTGTGGAGGTGGTTACTGTGTGGAGTTGGGTTACTGTGTGGAGGTGGTTACTGCTGTGGAGCTGGTTACTGTGTGGGAGGTGGTTACGGTGCTGGAGGTGGATTACTGTGTGGAGTTGGTTACTGTGTGGAGGTGGCTTACTGTGTGGATGTGGTTACTGTGTGGAGGTGGTTACTGTGTGGAGGTGGTTACTGTGTGGAGGTGGTTACTGTGTGAGGTGGATTACTGTGTGGAGTTGAGTTAACTGTGTGGAGTTGGTTACTGTGTGGAGGTGGTTACTGTGTGCGGGTGGTTACTGTGTGGAGTTGGTTACTGTGTGGAGGTGGTTACTGTGTGGAGTTGGTTACTGTGTGGAGGTGGTTACTGTGTGGAGGTGGTTACTGTTTGAGTTGGTTACTGTGTGGAGGTGGTTACTGTGTGGGGGTGGGTTACTGTGTGGAGCTGGTTACTGTGTGGAGTTGGTTACTGTGTGGAGTTGGTTACTGTGTGGAGGTGGTTACTGGTGGAAGGTGTTACTGTGTGGAGGTGATTAACTGTGTGGAGGTGGTTACTGTGTGGAGGTGATTACTGTGTGGAGTAGGTTACTGTGTGGAGGTGGTTACTGGTGGAGGTTGGGGTACTGTGTGGAGGTGGGTTACGTTTGGGAGTTGGGTACTGTGTGAGGTGATTACTGTGTGGAGGTGGTTACTGTGTGGAGGTGATACTGTGTGGAGTAGGTTACTGTGTGGAGGTGGTTTACTGTGTGGAGTGGTTACTGTGTGGAGGTGGTTACTGTGTGGAGGTGGTTACTGGTGGAGTTGTTACTGTGTGGAGTGGTTACTGTGTGGAGGTGGTTACTGTGTGGGGTGGTTACTGTGTGGAGTTGGTTACTGTGTGGAGGTGGTTACTGTGTGGAGTTGGTTACTGTGTGGAGTGGGGTGGTTACTGTGTGGAGTTGGTTACTGTGTGGAGGTGGTTACTGTGTGGGGGTGGTTACTGTGTGGAGCTGGTTACTGTGTGGAGTTGGTTACTGTGTGGGGGTGGATACTGTGTGGGTGTTTACTGTGTGGAGTTGGTTACTGTGTGGAGGTGTTACTGTGTGGAGGTGATTACTGTGTGGAGTTGGTTACTGTGTGGAGCTGGTTACTGTGTGGAGTTGGTTACTGTGGAGTTGGTTACTGTGTGGAGGTGGTTACTGTGTGGAGTTGGTTACTGTGTGGAGGTGGTTACTGTGTGGAGTTGGTTACTGTGGAGGTGATTACTGCGTGGAGCTGGTTACTGTGTGGAGGTGGTTACTGTTGGAGGTAGGTTACTGTGTGGAGGTGAGTTACTGTGTGGAGTTGGTTACTGTGTGAGGTGTTTACTGTGTGAGGGTGGGTTACTGTGTTGGAGGGGTGATTACTGTGTGGAGTAGGTTACTGTGTGGAGGGTGGTTACTGTGTGAGGTGGTTACTGTGTGGAGTGGTTACTGTGTGGAGGTTGGTTACTGTGTGGAGGGTGGTTACTGTGTGGAGGTGGTTACTGTGTGGAGGTTGGTTACTGTGTGGAGTTGGTTACTGTGTGGAGGTGGTTACTGTGTGGAGGTGGTTACTGTGTGGAGGGTGGGTGGTTACTGTGTGGAGGTGGTTACTGTGTGGAGGTAGGTTACTGTTGGAGGTTGGTTACTGTGTGGAGTTGGTTACTGTGTGGAGGTGGTTACTGTGTGGAGTTGGTTACTGCGTGGAGGTGATTACTGAGTGAGGTGGTTACTGTGTGGAGGTGGTTACCGGGGTGTGGGAGGTGGTTACTGTGTGGAGGTAGGTTACTGTGTGGGGTGGTTACTGTGTGGAGGTGGTTACTGTGTGGAGGTGGTTACTGTGTGGAGTTGGTTACTGTGTGGAGGTGGTTACTGTGTGGAGGTGGTTACTGTGTGGGGTGGTTACTGTGTGGAGTTGGTTACTGTGTGGAGGTGATTACTGTGTGGAGTTGGTTACTGTGTGGAGCTGGTTACTGTGTGGAGGTGGTTACTGTGTGGAGTTGGTTACTGTGTGGAGGTGGTTACTGTGTGGAGTTGGTTACTGTGTGGAGTTGGTTACTGTGTGGAGGTGGTTACTGTGTGGAGTTGGTTACTGTGTGGAGGTGATTACTGTGTGGAGCTGTTTACTGTGTGGAGGTGATTACTGTGTGGAGGTGGTTACTGTGTGGAGTTGGTTACTGTGTTGGTGCTGGTTACTGTGTGGAGGTGATTACTGTGTGGAGGTGGTTACTGTGTGGAGGTGGTTACTGTGTGGAGTTGGTTACTGTCTGGAGGTGATTACTGTGTGGAGCTGTTTACTGTGTGGTGGTGATTACTGTGTGAGTTGGTTACTGTGTGGAGGTGGTTACTGTGTGGGGGTGGTTACTGTGTGGAGTTGGTTACTGTGTGGAGGGTGGTTACTGTGTGGAGTTGGTTACTGTGTGGAGGTGGTTACTGTGTGGGGGGTGGTTACTGTGTGGAGGTGGTTACTGTGTGGGAGGTGGTTACTGTGTGGGGTGGTTACTGTGTGGAGGTGGTTACTGTGTGGAGGTGGTTACTGTGTGGAGTTTGGTTACTGTGTGGAGGTGGTTACTGTGTGGAGGTGGTTACTGTGTGGGTGGTGGTTACTGTGTGGAGTTGGTTACTGTGTGGAGGTGATTACTGTGTGGAGTTGGTTACTGCTGTGGAGCGTGGTTACTGTGTGGAGGTGGTTACTGTGTGGAGTTGGTTACTGTGTGGAGGTGGTTACTGTTGTGGAGTTGGTTACTGTGTGGAGTTGGTTACTGTGTGGAGGTGGTTACTGTGTGGAGTTGGTTACTGTGTGGAGGTGGATTACTGTGTGGAGTCTGTTTACTGTGTGGAGGTGATTACTGTGTGGAGGTGGTTACTGTGTGGAGTTGGTTACTGTGTGGTGCTGGTTACTGTGTGGAGGTGATTACTGTGTGGAGGTGGTTACTGTGTGGAGGTGGTTACTGTGTGGAGGTGGTTACTGTGTGGAGTTGGTTACTGTGTGGAGGTGGTTACTGTGTGGAGGTGGTTACTGTGTGGAGTTGGTTACTGTGTGGAGGTGTTTACTGTGTGGAGTTGGTTACTGTGTGGAGTTGGTTACTGTGTGGAGGTGGTTACTGTGTGGAGTTGGTTACTGTGTGGAGGTGATTACTGTGTGGAGCTGTTTACTGTGTGGAGGTGATTACTGTGTGGAGGTGGTTACTGTGTGGAGTTTGGTTACTGTGTGGTGCTGGTTACTGTGTGGAGGTGATTACTGTGTGGAGGTGGTTACGTGTGTGGAGGTGGTTACTGTGTGGAGTTGGTTACTGTCTGGAGGTGATTACTGTGTGGAGCTGTTTACTGTGTGGAGGTGGTTACTGTGTGGAGCTGGTTACTGTGTGGAGGTGGTTACTGTGTGGAGTTGGTTACTGTGTGGAGGTGGTTACTGTGTGGAGGTGATTACTGTGTGGAGTTGGTTACTGTGTGGAGTTGGTTACTGTGTGGATGTGGTTACTGTGTGGAGCTGGTTACTGTGTGGAGGTGGTTACTGTGTGGAGTTGGTTACTGTGTGGAGTTGGTTACTGTGTGGAGGTGGTTACTGTGTGGAGTTGGTTACTGTGTGGAGGTGATTACTGTGTGGAGCTGGTTACTGTGTGGAGGTGATTACTGTGTGGAGTAGGTTACTGTGTGGAGGTGGTTACTGTGTGGAGGTGGTTACTGTGTGGAGGTGATTACTGTGTGGAGGTGGTTACTGTGTGGAGGTGGTTACTGGGTGGAGGTGATTACTGTGTGGAGTTGGTTACTGTGTGGAGGTGGTTACTGTGTGCGGGTGGTTACTGTGTGGAGTTGGTTACTGTGTGGAGGTGGTTACTGTGTGGAGTTGGTTACTGTGTGGAGGTGGTTACTGTGTGGAGGTGGTTACTGTGTGGAGTTGGTTACTGTGTGGAGGTGGTTACTGTGTGGGGGGTGGTTACTGTGTGGAGTTGGTTACTGTGTGGAGTTGGTTACTGTGTGGAGTTGGTTACTGTGTGGAGGTGGTTACTGTGTGGAGGTGATTACTGTGTGGAGTAGGTTACTGTGTGGAGGTGGTTACTGTGTGGAGGTGGTTTACTGTGTGGAGGTGGTTACTGTGTGGAGGTGGTTACTGTGTGGAGGTGATTACTGTGTGGAGTTGGTTACTGTGTGGAGGTGGTTACTGTGTGCGGGTGGTTACTGTGTGGAGTTGGTTACTGTGTGGAGGTGGTTACTGTGTGGAGTTGGTTACTGTGTGGAGGTGGTTACTGTGTGGAGGTGGTTACTGTTTGGAGTTGGTTACTGTGTGGAGGTGGTTACTGTGTGGGGGTGGTTACTGTGTGGAGCTGGTTACTGTGTGGAGTTGGTTACTGTGTGGAGTTGGTTACTGTGTGGAGGTGGTTACTGGTGGAGGTGGTTACTGTGTGGAGGTGATTACTGTGTGGAGGTGGTTACTGTGTGGAGGTGATTACTGTGTGGAGTAGGTTACTGTGTGGAGGTGGTTACTGTGTGGAGTTGGTTACTGTGTGGAGGTGGTTACTGTGTGGAGTTGGTTACTGTGTGGAGGTGATTACTGTGTGGAGGTGGTTACTGTGTGGAGGTGATTACTGTGTGGAGTAGGTTACTGTGTGGAGGTGGTTACTGTGTGGAGGTGGTTACTGTGTGGAGGTGGTTACTGTGTGGAGGTGGTTACTGGGTGGAGGTGATTACTGTGTGGAGTTGGTTACTGTGTGGAGGTGGTTACTGTGTGGGGGTGGTTACTGTGTGGAGTTGGTTACTGTGTGGAGATGGTTACTGTGTGGAGTTGGTTACTGTGTGGAGGTGGTTACTGTGTGGAGTTGGTTACTGTGTGGAGGTGGTTACTGTGTGGGGGTGGTTACTGTGTGGAGCTGGTTACTGTGTGGAGTTGGTTACTGTGTGGGGGTGGATACTGTGTGGAGGTGGTTACTGTGTGGAGTTGGTTACTGTGTGGAGGTGGTTACTGTGTGGAGGTGATTACTGTGTGGAGTTGGTTACTGTGTGGAGCTGGTTACTGTGTGGAGTTGGTTACTGTGTGGAGTTGGTTACTGTGTGGAGGTGGTTACTGTGTGGAGTTGGTTACTGTGTGGAGGTGGTTACTGTGTGGAGTTGGTTACTGTGTGGAGGTGATTACTGCGTGGAGCTGTTTACTGCGTGGAGGTGATTACTGTGTGGAGGTGGTTACTGTGTGGAGGTGATTACTGTGTGGAGCTGGTTACTGTGTGGAGTAGGTTACTGTGTGGAGGTGGTTACTGTGTGGAGGTGGTTACTGTGTGGAGGTGGTTACTGTGTGGAGGTGATTACTGTGTGGAGTTGGTTACTGTGTGGAGGTGGTTACTGTGTGGGGGTGGTTACTGTGTGGAGTTGGTTACTGTGTGGAGGTGGTTACTGTGTGGAGGTGGTTACTGTGTGGAGTTGGTTACTGTGTGGAGGTGGTTACTGTGTGGGGGTGGTTACTGTGTGGAGCTGGTTACTGTGTGGAGTTGGTTACTGTGTGGAGGTGGTTACTGTGTGGAGTTGGTTACTGTGTGGAGGTGGTTACTGTGTGGGGGTGGTTACTGTGTGGAGGTGGTTACTGTGTGGAGGTGGTTACTGTGTGGGGTGGTTACTGTGTGGAGGTGGTTACTGTGTGGAGGTGGTTACTGTGTGGAGTTGGTTACTGTGTGGAGGGTGGTTACTGTGTGGAGGTGGTTACTGTGTGGGGGTGGTTACTGTGTGGAGTTGGTTACTGTGTGGAGGTGATTACTGTGTGGAGTTGGTTACTGTGTGGAGCTGGTTACTGTGTGGAGGTGGTTACTGTGTGGAGTTGGTTACTGTGTGGAGGTGGTTACTGTGTGGAGTTGGTTACTGTGTGGAGTTGGTTACTGTGTGGAGGTGGTTACTGTGTGGAGTTGGTTACTGTGTGGAGGTGATTACTGTGTGGAGCTGTTTACTGTGTGGAGGTGATTACTGTGTGGAGGTGGTTACTGTGTGGAGTTGGTTACTGTGTGGTGCTGGTTACTGTGTGGAGGTGATTACTGTGTGGAGGTGGTTACTGTGTGGAGGTGGTTACTGTGTGGAGTTGGTTACTGTCTGGAGGTGATTACTGTGTGGAGCTGTTTACTGTGTGGAGGTGATTACTGTGTGGAGTTGGTTACTGTGTGGAGGTGGTTACTGTGTGGGGGTGGTTACTGTGTGGAGTTGGTTACTGTGTGGAGGTGGTTACTGTGTGGAGTTGGTTACTGTGTGGAGGTGGTTACTGTGTGGGGGTGGTTACTGTGTGGAGGTGGTTACTGTGTGGAGGTGGTTACTGTGTGGGGTGGTTACTGTGTGGAGGTGGTTACTGTGTGGAGGTGGTTACTGTGTGGAGTTGGTTACTGTGTGGAGGTGGTTACTGTGTGGAGGTGGTTACTGTGTGGGTGTGGTTACTGTGTGGAGTTGGTTACTGTGTGGAGGTGATTACTGTGTGGAGTTGGTTACTGTGTGGAGCTGGTTACTGTGTGGAGGTGGTTACTGTGTGGAGTTGGTTACTGTGTGGAGGTGGTTACTGTGTGGAGTTGGTTACTGTGTGGAGTTGGTTACTGTGTGGAGGTGGTTACTGTGTGGAGTTGGTTACTGTGTGGAGGTGATTACTGTGTGGAGCTGTTTACTGTGTGGAGGTGATTACTGTGTGGAGGTGGTTACTGTGTGGAGTTGGTTACTGTGTGGTGCTGGTTACTGTGTGGAGGTGATTACTGTGTGGAGGTGGTTACTGTGTGGAGGTGGTTACTGTGTGGAGGTGGTTACTGTGTGGAGTTGGTTACTGTGTGGAGGTGGTTACTGTGTGGAGGTGGTTACTGTGTGGAGTTGGTTACTGTGTGGAGGTGTTTACTGTGTGGAGTTGGTTACTGTGTGGAGTTGGTTACTGTGTGGAGGTGGTTACTGTGTGGAGTTGGTTACTGTGTGGAGGTGATTACTGTGTGGAGCTGTTTACTGTGTGGAGGTGATTACTGTGTGGAGGTGGTTACTGTGTGGAGTTGGTTACTGTGTGGTGCTGGTTACTGTGTGGAGGTGATTACTGTGTGGAGGTGGTTACTGTGTGGAGGTGGTTACTGTGTGGAGTTGGTTACTGTCTGGAGGTGATTACTGTGTGGAGCTGTTTACTGTGTGGAGGTGATTACTGTGTGGAGTTGGTTACTGTGTGGAGGTGGTTACTGTGTGGGGGTGGTTACTGTGTGGAGTTGGTTACTGTGTGGAGGTGGTTACTGTGTGGAGTTGGTTACTGTGTGGAGGTGGTTACTGTGTGGGGGTGGTTACTGTGTGGAGGTGGTTACTGTGTGGAGGTGGTTACTGTGTGGGGTGGTTACTGTGTGGAGGTGGTTACTGTGTGGAGGTGGTTACTGTGTGGAGTTGGTTACTGTGTGGAGGTGGTTACTGTGTGGAGGTGGTTACTGTGTGGGTGTGGTTACTGTGTGGAGTTGGTTACTGTGTGGAGGTGATTACTGTGTGGAGTTGGTTACTGTGTGGAGCTGGTTACTGTGTGGAGGTGGTTACTGTGTGGAGTTGGTTACTGTGTGGAGGTGGTTACTGTGTGGAGTTGGTTACTGTGTGGAGGTGGTTACTGTGTGGAGTTGGTTACTGTGTGGAGGTGATTACTGTGTGGAGCTGTTTACTGTGTGGAGGTGATTACTGTGTGGAGGTGGTTACTGTGTGGAGTTGGTTACTGTGTGGTGCTGGTTACTGTGTGGAGGTGGTTACTGTGTGGAGGTGGTTACTGTGT
Organism: Megaleporinus macrocephalus; assembly: GCA_021613375.1. Classification (NCBI taxonomy): domain Eukaryota; kingdom Metazoa; phylum Chordata; class Actinopteri; order Characiformes; family Anostomidae; genus Megaleporinus; species Megaleporinus macrocephalus. Next base: position 43,408,918 of record CM038721.1, on the reverse strand, counting down.
GGAGGTGGTTACTGTGTGGAGGTGGTTACTGTGTGGAGTTGGTTACTGTGTGGAGGTGTTTACTGTGTGGAGTTGGTTACTGTGTGGAGGTGGTTACTGTGTGGAGGTGATTACTGTGTGGAGTTGGTTACTGTGTGGAGGTGGTTACTGTGTGGAGGTGATTACTGTGTGGAGTTGGTTACTGTGTGGAGTTGGTTACTGTGTGGAGGTGGTTACTGTGTGGAGTTGGTTACTGTGTGGAGGTGGTTACTGTATGGAGGTGGTTACTGTGTGGAGCTGGTTACTGTGTGGAGTTGGTTACTGTGTGGAGGTGGTTACTGTTTGGAGGTGATTACTGTGTGGAGGTAGTTACTGTATGGAGGTGGTTACTGTGTGGAGCTGGTTACTGTGTGGAGGTGGTTACTGTGTGGAGGTTATTACTGTGTGGAGGTGGTTACTGTGTGGAGGTGGTTACTGTGTGGAGCTGGTTACTGTGTGGAGGTGATTACTGTGTGGAGGTGGTTACTGTGTGGAGGTGATTACTGTGTGGAGGTGGCTACTGTGTGGAGTTGATTACTGTGTGGAGTTGGTTACTGTGTGGAGGTGATTACTGTGTGGAGGTGGTTACTGTGTGGAGGTGATTACTGTGTGGAGTTGGTTACTGTGTGGAGGTGGTTACTGTGTGGAGTTGGTTACTGTGTGGAGTTGGTTACTGTGTGGAGGTGGTTACTGTGTGGAGTTGGTTACTGTGTGGAGGTGGTTACTGGGTGGAGGTGATTACTGTGTGGAGGTGGTTACTGTGTGGAGTTGGTTACTGTGTGGATGTGATTACTGTGTGGAGTTGGTTACTGTGTGGAGGTGGTTACTGTGTTGAGTTGGTTACTGTGTGGAGGTAGTTAATGTGTGGAGGTGGTTACTGTGTGGAGCTGGTTAGTGCGGTGCAGCTGTTGGGAGGGAGGTGCGGCTATTGGGAGGGAGGTGCAGCTGTTGTGTGGGAGGTGCGGCTGATGCGAGGGAGGTGTGTGGTATTGATCTGACGCTGAGGAGGATTCTGATTTCAGCTTTAGTTCAGTAAACAATCACAGATTATCTGCATACTCACAGCTTAGCCTGATATCTCCTCCTCCATCTCTTTCCTCCTCCATACCTCTCCTCCTCCTGCCCTCTCCTCTGCTGTCCCTCTCTTCCTCTGTCCCTTTCGTCCTCTTCCATCCCTCTCCTCCTCCGGCCCTCTCCTTCTCTAGCCATCTCCTCCTCCGTCTCTGTCCTCCTTCATCCCTCTCTTTCTCTACTCACCTCGTCCTCATTTCCTCTCCTCCTTCATCCCTCTCCTTCTCTGTCCTTCTTCTCCTCCATCCCTCTCCTCCTCCATCTCTCGCCTCCTCTGTCCCTCTCCTCCTCCATCTCTCTCCTCCTCCATCTCTCTCCTCTTCCAGTCCTCTTCTCCTACATTTCTCTCCTCCTCCGACCCTCTTATCCTCCATCCCTCTGCTTATTTGTCCCTCTCTTCCTCCGTCCCTCTCCTTCACAGCGCATCTCCTCCTCCATCCCTCTCCTTCTCTACTCACCTCATCCTCTGTGTGACTTCTCCTCCAGCATTCTCCTTCCCACTCCTTTCCTCCTCCAGCCTTTTCCTTCTCTGTCCCTCTGCTTATCTCCTCCTCTGGCCCTGGCAGGAAATGATGAGCATCTTTCCTCATTCATTTCTTCCTCAGCATGTCCTGCATCTCCACTCAGACTCCTTATTTATCGATTCCGTCCTCATAAACCCCCCCGAGACGCAGACAGCTGCTTTAGCTCTTTGAAGCTGCTCCTCCGGCTCAATTATTAACTGAGCTGAAGAGTCATTTACATTCTGTGACGAGAAGAGAACCTCGGTAACGAGCGCTGAGGAGACGCACACACACCACATTAATAAAGTATATTATACACTCAACCTAATGAGAAACTGTAACTCAGTTTATATACAATACCTACATTTAGATTTATACACTCAACCTAATGAGAAACTGTAACTCAGTTTATATACAATACCTACATTTAGAGTTATATATTCAACCTAATGAGAAACTGTAACTCAGTTTATATACAATACCTACATTTAGAGTTATACATTCAACCTAATGAGAAACTGTAACTCAGTTTATATACAATACCTACATTTAGAGTTATACATTCAACCTAATGAGAAACTGTAACTCAGTTTATATACAATACCTACATTTCGAGTTATATATTCAACCTAATGAGAAACTGTAACTCAGTTTATATACAATACCTACATTTAGAGTTATACATTCAACCTAATGAGAAACTGTAACTCAGTTTATATACAATACCTACATTTAGAGTTATACATTCAACCTAATGAGAAACTGTAACTCAGTTTATATACAATACCTACATTTAGAGTTATACATTCAACCTAATGAGAAACTGTAACTCAGTTTATATACAATACCTACATTTAGTTATACATTCAACCTAATGAGAATCTGTAACTCAGTTTATATACAATACCTACATTTAGAGTTATACATTCAACCTAATGAGAAACTGTAACTCAGTTTATATACAATACCTACATTTAGAGTTATACATTCAACCTAATGAGAAACTGTAACTCAGTTTATATACAATACCTACATTTAGTTATACATTCAACCTAATGAGAATCTGTAACTCAGTTTATATACAATACCTACATTTAGAGTTATACATTCAATCTAATGAGAAACTGTAACTCAGTTTATATACAATACCTACATTTAGTTATACATTCAACCTAATGAGAAACTGTAACTCAGTTTATATACAATACCTACATTTAGAGTTATACACTCAACCTAATGAGAATCTGTAACTCAGTTTATATACAATACCTACATTTAGAGTTATACATTCAACCTAATGAGAAACTGTAACTCAGTTTATATACAATACCTACATTTAGAGTTATACACTCAACCTAATGAGAATCTGTAACTCAGTTTATATACAATACCTACATTTAGAGTTATACATTCAACCTAATGAGAAACTGTAACTCAGTTTATATACAATACCTACATTTAGAGTTATACATTCAACCTAATGAGAAACTGTAACTCAGTTTATATACAATACCTACATGTAGAGGAGGTTATGAGTTTATGAGGTTATGAGGAAGTTTGTTTTGAAGAGTGGACGTTGGTGGAGATGCAGGTCAGCAGCAGTAGTTCCTCATCAGCTCTGGTGCTGTCAATCATCCTAATGGGGGCTGGGGGCGGGGTTAATGATGAACAACCAAACAATCAGGCTGGAATTTCTTCCTCATGCCGCGTGACCTCAGTGCCAATTAGGACCAGATGTCCGTGTGTTTTGTTCGGGGGATTCGGGTTTTCAGGGTCGTCCGCGGCCACTGGATCCGTTCCTCACTCTGACCCTCGACCCCTGACCCCTGTAAGAATGTGGGCTACTGAGGGCCTGGTTTCCTCAGAAGCCGTGTGGTGCTGGTCCAGCTGTGGGCGAGGAGGTGTGCAGGTGTGCTGAGTTTAGCGAGGGCTGTTTCTGCTTTTCCGTTTTTCCAGAAGCTCTTCGTCTGATCTGCTCCACCGCCGCTGATGCGTGAAGCTCGGACGAGATGTTCCTGTTTCTCTCCCTAAATGAGTTCTTCTGAATCGCTGTTTAATTCAGGAGAGGTTCTTCACCTTCTGTCAGGTCTGACAGAAGAACCAGCAGAGAATCACTTCAGAGCAGGATCTTCTAAGGCCGGTCTGAACAGTCTTCCACAGTCGTGTTTAGAAGTTTGGACGTTAAGTTGTTTTTAAGAGTAGATAAGTTCACACGTCCTCCACAGAGAACTCTCTCCACTATACTATACTATACTATACTAAACTAGACTGCACTAAACTATACTAAACTATACTAAACTAAACTAAACTATACTATACTATACTATACTCTACTATACTATACTATACTATACTAAACTAGACTGCACTAAACTATACTAAACTATACTAAACTAAACTATACTATACTATACTATACTACACTGTACTATACTATACTAAACTATACTATACTAAACTATACTATACTAAACTATACTATACTATACTACACTGTACTATACTATACTAAACTATACTATACTAAACTATACTATACTAAACTATACTATACTAAACTAGACTGCACTAAACTATACTAAACTATACTAAACTAAACTATACTATACTATACTATACTACACTGTACTATACTATATTAAACTATACTATACTAAACTATACTATACTAAACTATACTATACTATACTACACTATAATATACTAAACTATACTAAACTAAACTATACTATACTATACTACACTGTACTATACTATACTAAACTATACTATACTTAACTATACTATACTAAACTATACTATACTACACTATAATATACTAAACTATACTAAACTAAACTATACTATATTATACTACACTGTACTATACTATACTAAACTATGCTAAACTATACTACACTATACTATACTATACTATACTGTACTATACCATACTATACTATACTATACTAAACTATACTATACTAAACTATACTATACTATACTATACTATACTATACTGTACTATACTATACTATACTATACTGTACTATACTATACTAAACTATACTATACTATACTAAACTAGACTGCACTATACTATACTAAACTATACTATACTATACTAGACTGTAATATGCTATACTATATCAATCTATACTAAACTCTACTATACTATACTATACTTTAATATACTATACTATACTACACTATACTTTAATTTACTATACTATACTATACTATACTATAATATACTATACTATACTATACTATACTGTACTGTACTATACTATAATATACTATACTATGCTATACTATACTTTAATATATTATACTATACTATACTATACTATAATATAATATACTATACTATACTGTACTATACTATACTATACTATAATATACTTTACTAAACTATACTATACTATACTATACTATACTATACTATAATATACTATGATATACTATACTATACTTTAATATACTATACTATACTAAACTTTAATATAATATACTATACTATACTATACTATACTATACTGTACTATACTATACTATACTATAATATACTTTACTAAACTATACTATACTATACTATACTATACTATACTATACTATAATATACTATGATATACTATACTATACTTTAATATACTATACTATACTAAACTTTAATATACTATACTATACTATAGTATACTATACTATACTATACTATACTATACTATAATATACTATGATATACTATACTATACTTTAATATACTATACTATACTAAACTTTAATATAATATACTATACTATACTATACTCCTACATACTTCACTGCACAGTTTGAGGAGCTGAACACTAACAGTCCACAGACACACACAGTTCTGCAGTAACCATAAACATGAGCTGAGCAGCGACCAATCAGATGGTGGTGCAGTGACGTCTGGAGTTGAGCGTTGTCCTGTAGATCTTATCTGTGGTCCTGCAGTGACCTCCGCTGTCTCAGAGCCTGCCGGTCAGTGGGGGGTATGTTGTTAAGGTCAGCCTTCTGAAATTTATTCAGCGCATATTTTAGGACACACTGAGCTGGTGAGGACACTGCTAATGTTAGCATTTGTGCTAATCAGAATGAGCGGTTTTCTTCACATTTTCAGACTCGACTGTAAACTGCACATAATTCTTATACACAAGATGACCACTAGGGTGACATCACAGACAGTAGACTGTACATCACAGACAGTAGACTGGACATCACAGACAGTAGACTGGACATCACAGACAGTAGCCTGGACACTATAGAGATTAGACTAGACATTAAAGACAGTTGATTGGACAGTAGAGACAGTTGATTGGACAGCACAGACAGTAGATTGGACATTACAGACAGTAGGCTAGACTTTACAGATGGTAGACTGGACAGTACAGACAGTAGACTGGACATTACAGACGGCAGACTGGACATTACAGACAGCAGACTGGACATTACATGTGGTAGACTGGACATTACAGACAGTAGACTGGACAGTACAGACAGTAGACTGGACGTTATAGATGGTAGACTGGACATTACAGAACGTAGACTGAACAATACAGACAGTAGACTGGACATTACAGACAGTAGACTAGACTTCACAGACGGTAGACTGGAAAGTACAGACAGTAGACTGGACATTACAGACAGTAGACTAGACTTTACAGACGGTAGACTGGACAGTACAGACAGTACACCGGACATTACAGACAGCAGACTGGACATTACAGACAGTAGACCGGACATTACAGATAGTAGACTAGACTTTAATGACGGTAGACTGGACAGTACAGACAGTACACCGGACATTACAGACAGCAGACTGGACATTACAGACAGTAGACTGGACATTACAGATAGTAGACTAGACTTTACAGACGGTAGACTGGACAGTACAGACAGTACACCGGACATTACAGACAACAGACTGGACATTACAGACGGTAGACTGGACATTACAGACAGCAGACTGGACATTACAGATGGTAGACTAGACATTACAGACAGTAGACTGGACATTACAGATAGTAGACTAGACTTTACAGACGGTAGACTGGACAGTACAGACAGTACACCGGACATTACAGACAACAGACTGGACATTACAGACGGTAGACTGGACATTACAGACAGCAGACTGGACATTACAGATGGTAGACTAGACATTACAGACAGTACACTGGACATTACAGACAGTATACTAGACTTTACAGATGGTAGACTGGACATTACAGATGGTAGACTAGACCTTACAGACAGTAGACTGGACATTACAGACAATAGACTAGACTTTACAGACGGTAGACTGGACATTACAGACAGTAGATTGGACATTACACATGGTAGACTGGACATTACAGACAGCAGACTGGACAATACGGACAGTAGACTAGACTTTACAGATGGTAGACTGGACAGTACAGACAGTACACTGGACATTAAAGACAGTAGACTGGACATTAAAGACAGTACACTGGACATTACAGACAGTAGACTGGACTTTACAGACAGTAGACTGGACATTGCAGACAGTAGACTAGACTTTACAGATGGTAGATTGGACATTACAGACAGCAGACTGGACATTACAGATGGTAGACTGGACATTACAGATGGTAGACTAGACCTTACAGACAGTAGACTGGACATTACAGACAGTAGACTAGACTTTACAGATGGCAGACTGGACATTGCAGACAGCAGACTGGACATTACAGACAGGTGACTAGACATTGCAGATGGTAGACTGGACATTACAGACAGCAGACTGGACAATACAGACAGTAGACTAGACTTTGAAAATGGTAGACTGGACAGTACAGACAGTACACTGGACATTACAGACAGTAGACTGGACATTAAAGACAGTAGACTGGACTTTACAGACAGTAGACTGGACATTGCAGACAGTAGACTAGACTTTACAGATGGTAGATTGGACATTACAGACAGCAGACTGGACATGACAGATGGTAGACTGGACATTACAGATGCTAGACTAGACCTTACAGACAGTAGACTGGACATTACAGACAGTAGACTGGACTTTACAGATGGTAGACTGGACATTACAGATGGTAGACTGGACATTGCGGACAGCAGACTGGACATTACAGACAACAGACTGGACATTACAGATGGTAGACTAGACATTACATACAGTAGACTGGACATTACACATGGTAGACTGGACATTACAGATGGTAGACTGGACATTACAAACAGTAGACTGGACATTACAGACAGTAGACTAGACATTATCGACAGCAAACTGGACATTACAGACAGCAGACTGGACAATACAGACAGTAGACTAGACTTTACAGATGGTAGACTGGACAGTCAAGACAGTACACTGGACATTACAGACAGTAGACTGGACATTAAAGACAGTACACTGGACATTACAGACAGTAGACTGGACTTTACAGACAGTAGACTGGACATTGCAGACAGTAGACTAGACTTTACATATGGTAGATTGGACATTACAGACAGCAGACTGGACATTACAGATGGTAGACTGGACATTACAGATGGTAGACTAGACCTTACAGACAGTAGACTGGACATTACAAACAGCAGACTGGACATTACAGACAGCAGACTGGACATTACAGATGGTAGACTGGACATTACAGACAGCGGACTGGACATTACAGACAGCGGACTGGACATTACAAACAGCAGACTGGACATTATAGGCAGTAGAGTCGACATTACAGATGGTAGACTAGATTTTACAGACGGTAGACTGGACATTACAGACAGTAGATTGGACATTACACATGGTAGACTGGACATTACAGACAGCAGACTGGACAATACGGACAGTAGACTAGACATTACAGTTGGTAGACTGGACAGTACAGCCAGTACACTGGACATTAAAGACAGTAGACTGGACATTAAAGACAGTAGACTGGACTTTACAGACAGTAGACTGGACATTGCAGACAGTAGACTAGACTTTACAGATGGTAGATTGGACATTACAGACAGCAGACTGGACATGACAGGTGGTAGACTGGACATTACAGATGCTCGACTAGACCTTACAGACAGTAGACTGGACATTACAGACAGTAGACTGGACTTTACAGATGGTAGACTGGACATTACGGACAGCAGACTGGACATTACAGACAACAGACTGGACATTACAGATGGTAGACTAGACATTACATACAGTAGACTGGACATTACACATGGTAGACTGGACATTACACATGGTAGACTGGACATTACAGACAGTAGACTGGACATTACAGACAGTAGACTAGACATTATCGACAGCAGACTGGACATTACAGACAGCAGACTGGACAATACAGACAGTAGACTAGACTTTACAGATGGTAGACTGGACAGTCAAGACAGTACACTGGACATTACAGACAGTAGACTGGACATTAAAGACAGTACACTGGACATTACAGACAGTAGACTGGACTTTACAGACAGTAGACTGGACATTGCAGACAGTAAACTAGACTTTACATATGGTAGATTGGACATTACAGACAGCAGACTGGACATTACAGATGGTAGACTGGACATTACAGATGGTAGACTAGACCTTACAGACAGTAGACTGGACATTACAGACAGCAGACTGGACATTACAGATGGTAGACTGGACATTACAGACAGCGGACTGGACATTACAAACAGCAGACTGGACATTATAGGCAGTAGAGTCGACATTACAGATGGTAGACTAGATTTTACAGACGGCAGACTTAACAATACAGACAGTAGACTGGACATTACGGACAGTTGACCGGACACTACAGAGATTAGGCTAGACTTACAGACAGTAGACTAGACATTACAGACAGTAGACTGGACACTACAGAGATTAGACTGGACATTATAGACAATAGACTGGACATTACGGACAGTTGACTGGACACTACAGAGATTAGACTAGATTTACAGAGATTAGACTAGACTTACAGACAGTAGACTGGACATTACAGACAGTAGACCGGACACTACAGAAATTAGACTAGATTTACAGACAGTAGACTGGACATTACAGACAGTAGACTGGACACTAGAGATTAGACTGGACATTAAAGACTGATTTATTGGACAGAACAGGCAGTATAGAGGGTATGCTGTTACAATGTATGTATTATTTATTTAATAATTTATTTATTTATTTATTTATTTATTTATTTATTTATTTATTTATTTATTTATTTTTAAGCCGATGATTGATGAAGTAGAACTGATGCTCCGGTTCTGTTGGGTTCTGGTTCTGTTAGGTTCTGGTTCTGTTGGGTTCTGGTTCTGTTGGGTTCTGGTTCTGTTAGGTTCTGGTTCTGTTGGGTTCTGGTTCTGTTGGGTTCTGGTCTGAGTGTTGTTGTGATTATGTATTTAAGTCCTGCTGTAGTAGTTTGAGGTTTAATAGAGTTTCAGGTCCGCTCCGTCTTTAATGTCCTCCAGCTGCCGGAATGTCCTCTGACTGTCCGACTGTCCGTGCTGTTCCGCTGTTTGGCCTGAAACTCCAGCCTCATGATGTTCGGACCTCCACGAACATTCCTGTTAGTAGAAAGCAGGATTCGGTTCTGCTCGTGTGGAAAGCTTAAAGAGATTAAAGGTGCAGGTTGTGTTTCAGGGGGCGGGGTGGAGTTGCGGTGGAGTTGGGGTGGAGTTGGGGTGGAGTTGCGGTGGAGTTGCGGCGGAGTTGCGGCGGAGTTGCAGCGGGTGTCGGCAGAGTTGCGGCGGGTGTCGGCAGAGTTGCGGCGGGTGTCGGCGTGTTTGATGAAGAGCAGCGTTTGACTCTGAAGAGCCCGTTAGCCCTTTTAGCTGGGCTCCTCGTTGAGGCGGATTTGAGGAGTCAGGAATGATGGATGGAACCGCGGCGTGAATGAGGTGAAATGATCCTCGTCTGTTTTTCTTCTCCTGCTCCCGGACGGGACGGAGAGAGAGAGAGGAGGATGGAGGAGCTTGTTTCTGTTCAGTCTTTCATGTTCTTGCCAGACTCTTCGGAGCGGAGGTGTCGGAGAGTTTCTGAGTCAGTCGGTTTTTCCTTCGGCCTCCTGCGAGAGCGGGAAGTGCAGGAGGAGAGAATCTTCTCAGGTCTCGTCTCTTCCGCTCGCTTTATGTCAGCTCTGAACCTAAACACTCTTATTCTCAGCGCGGTGACATCACGGTTCAGCTTCCATCCACACGACTGAGGGAAGCTCAACAGCTCTGAACTCCGGCGTGTTCCTGGAAATGTTTGTGGAGTGCAGTCGGAGGTGAAGCCTTTTAAAAGCATTAAGCAAAGCTTCTTGTCTTTTATTCCCATTTAAATAAACACTGAGTAACGGATATTACTCACACAGACACAGAGGAGGTCGGAATGAGGCGGAATTTGGCTGGAATGGGTGGGAGTGGAGAAGAAGTGGGTTTAGCTAGAATGCTGTGGATTGGGGCAGAATTGGGATAGAATTTGGTGGACTGGGTTGAAGTTAGAATTAGTTAGAATTCGGAATACATCAGTCGGAGTCTGTGTGGAATGGGTTGGAATTGGGAGAGAATTGGGTAGAAATTGCCAGAACCGCACATGGAATTGGGCAGAATTGCTGGAATGGTGTGGAACAGGGCACGACTGGGATAGAACTGATGAGAAAGTTCCAGACTATGAGTGGACTGAGTGGGAATGGGGTGGAATCAGGTAAGACTAGAATAGAATGAAGCAGACTTTACCTGGGATAGGCAAAAATCGGACAGAATTGGGAATAATTTTGGTTTGAATCAGAATACAATTGGACAAACTGGGTGGAGTGGATCAGAATTGGGAAGAAAACAATTAAAATGAATGGTTCGGAATGGCGTGGAGTGAGTAGAGTTGGGTGGAATGACTGGGAATGGGGTGTAAATTGGAGGAATGAGTGGGAATGGGGTGGAATGAGTGGGAATGGGGTGAAAAGGGGTGGAATGAGTGGGAATGGGGTGAAAAGGGGTGGAATGAGTGGGAATACATTGTAATGAGTGGGAATGGGGTGGAATGAGTGGGAATGGGGTGGAATGAGTGGGAATGGGGTGAAAATGGGTTGAATGAGTGGGAATGGGGTGAAAAGGGGTGGAATGAGTGGGAATACATTGTAATGAGTGGGAATGGGGTGGAAAGGGGTAGAATGAGTGGGAATATGGTGGAATGAGTGGGAATGGGGTGGAATGGTATGGAATAAGGCAGGAAGGGACAGTACGGATGTTTTGTGTTTGTGCTGAAAGGTTGTAAATACGAGTGTGTGAAGCTGCTGAAATGACCAACGCACACACCTGTCCACACCTGTCCACACCTGTCCACACCTGTCCACACCTGTCCACACCTGTCCACACCTGCATCACTGTGTTGGAGTCCAGTGCAGTGTAAACGCTCCAGAGTGTCAGTGGGCAGCTGTTTAAACTCAGCTTAGCGCTCCCTCTCTGCTCCGGCTCCCTCGTGGATACACGGCAAGCTCGGAAACACAGAGAGAGGAAAAAATGCCGGGATCTGTCGGCACGGCAACCAGCATCTGCACTGCTAATATAAACAAGTACTTTAATTCCCTTTCAAATATACACACGCTGTAATTAGTCTGACCTGCGTCTCCGGCTGGGAACTTCATCATTCCACGTCTGTGCAGTTACCACGGAGTATTACAGTCACGAGACCCCCACACCGAGACCTCGCACACGCAAACGAGCACCCCACCAGCTCTGTTTAATTAACAACTTCAAACAAATATCAGTTCATCATTTCTGACAGGAAACCACAGCAGACGAGCGCCGGAATACAATCCACCCCTAACGTTCCATCCCTCAAGTTCATCTCCCCGGTGGTCCCTGGACACAGCACTGATACAAATTTATAACCGGTTTATAACAGGTTTATAAAAGATTTAAAACAACATCAATACAGCTTTATAACAGCTTTATCACATCACTGATATAGAACTAATACACCACTATCTTAAACTTACACGCCTGTATCAGAGCTTTATCACATTATAACAGCTTTATTACAGCTCTTATACAGCTTCATAACAGCTTTATTGCAGCACTAATACAGCTTCATAACAGCTTTATTACAGCACTAATACAGCTTCATAACAGCTTTATTACAGCTCTTATACAGCTTCATAACAGCTTTATTACAGCACTAATACAGCTTCATAACAGCTTTATTACAGCTCTTATACAGCTTCATAACAGCTTTATTACAGCACTAATACAGCTTCATAACAGCTTTATTACAGCTCTTACACAGCTTCATAACAGCTTTATTACAGCACTAATACAGCTTCATAACAGCTTTATTACAGCACTAATACAGCTTCATAACAGCTTTATTACAGCACTAATACAGCTTCATAACAGCTTTATTACAGCACTAATACAGCTTCATAACAGCTTTATTGCAGCACTAATACAGCTTCATAACAGCTTTATTACAGCACTAATACAGCTTCATAACAGCTTTATTACAGCTCTTATACAGCTTCATAACAGCTTTATTACAGCACTAATACAGCTTCATAACAGCTTTATTACAGCACTAATACAGCTTCATAACAGCTTTATTACAGCACTAATACAGCTTCATAACAGCTTTATTACAGCTCTTATACAGCTTCATAACAGCTTTATTACAGCACTAATACAGCTTCATAACAGCTTTATTACAGCACTAATACAGCTTCATAACAGCTTTATTACAGCTCTTATACAGCTTCATAACAGCTTTATTACAGCTCTTATACAGCTTCATAACAGCTTTATTACAGCACTAATACAGCTTCATAACAGCTTTATTACAGCTCTTATACAGCTTCATAACAGCTTTATTACAGCACTAATACAGCTTCATAACAGCTTTATTACAGCACTAATACAGCTTCATAACAGCTTTATTACAGCTCTAATACAGCTTCATAACAGCTTTATTACAGCTCTTATACAGCTTCATAACAGCTTTATCACAGCACTGATACAGCTTCATAACAGCTTTATTACAGCTCTTATACAGCTTCATAACAGCTTTATTACAGCACTAATACAGCTTCATAACAGCTTGATTACAGCACTGATACAGCTTCATAACAGCTTTATTATAGCTCTTATACAGCTTCATAACAGCTTTATTACAGCTCTTATACAGCTTCATAACAGCTTTATTACAGCACTGATACAGCTTCATAACAGCTTTATTACAGCACTGATACAGCTTCATAACAGCTTTATTACAGCTCTTATACAGCTTCATAACAGCTTTATTACAGCACTGATACAGCTTTATAACAGCTTTATTACAGCGCTTATACAGCTTCATAACAGCTTTATTACAGCACTGATACAGCTTCATAACAGCTTTATTACAGCACTGATACAGCTTCATAACAGCTTTATTACAGCTCTTATACAGCTTCATAACAGCTTTATTACAGCACTGATACAGCTTTATAACAGCTTTATTACAGCACTGATACAGCTTTATAACAGCTTTATTACAGCACTGATACAGATTTATAACAGCTTCATTACAGCACTGATACAGCTTTATAACAGCTTTATTACAGCACTAATACAGCTTTATAACAACTTTATTACAGCACTGACGTAGCAGTAACATATATACAGATATACAGCTGGACTGCTGGACTGTAACTGGCTGGTCAGATCTGCTGGTTGTCGTGGACGCTGGGTCAGTAACAGATACAGTGTTTGTATTTCTGACCTTCTCTGTGTTCGGAGCTCCATCGTTCCTTCAGAATTCCTAACAGCCGATGTTTTCCAGCGCATGCTTCCTCCGGCCTGTCACGCTGCGAGCGGGGTTATCAGCTCAGATCCCTTCATTAACCCCGTCAGGGCTGGCCCGTCTCTCTCGGGGTCTGGACGAGCTCCGCTGCGTTTACTCTGCTCTTCAGACAATGTGGGTTATCGGAGCAGTCACGCTGGCTCTGTCTCTGTTTGCTTTCGTTCTTATCGTCTCTGATTAAAAACACAGTCCGTCTCATTATGGACACTCCAGAGTGATTAATTTAGACTGAGCTTCACGGGGTGAGACGCACACAGCAGTTTTTAGATCACATAGAAGAAGAAGTTCCAGAACGAGGAGCCTGAAAAACATTCCTGTTACGCCTGATGGCGACGTCTGTGTGTTTCCGTTGATCTTCTGTACGTAAACAGAGAGACTGTCTCATACGTGTAGTTAACGATATTCCACTGTGGAGCTCCAACTCAGTACACACGCCTGAGAACCTCCTGCATGTATCCCTCCACCATGAAGTTTAAGACTGAGATCTTCTCCAAACTATCATAAACAGTGTCTCAGAATCAGACAGTGTATTTATAACATCTACTGTAATAACTTTCTGTGAGGAGCTTTTAGAGGTGGACGTCTGGTTCCATTCACCTCCACTGTGAACAGTTCTGACTGAATCTAGAACAGCTTTTAGAGGAGGACGTCTGGCTCCATTCACCTCCACTGTGAACAGATCTGACTGTATCTAGAACAGCTTTTAGAGGAGGACGTCTGGTTCCATTCACCTCCACTGTGAATTCACTGGCAGGAATGTTCTCTACGTTCAGTTCTGTAGTAACATGTTATAGAAGTGAATGATCTTCAACTATGCTTACAATGCTCTCAGTTATGAAGAGACCTGCTACACATCTGGACTGGACCTGAGACCAAAACATCACTTACCGACGTACTGCAGCTAATTTATCACATAATGAAGGAAATAAAAAGATAATAAAAGGAGAAAAAGAAAAACTGCTGCTGGAAACTCTTTAAACCCGTATTTATCAGAGCAGTCCAGTTTTCCGCTGCTGAGCGTGACGTCTGAGCTGAACCTCAACTCTGATTACGTTTCAACTACACAAGATATAAGATCTTCAATCAGCTCTCCAGCAGTTCAGGCCTGCAACTCGTTCCAGAAACACTGTGGACGGGGTGGTGGGGCAGTAACGGGGAGACTCAGGGCTAATAATGAGGGTCAGTACTTAAATAAGGTGATTTGAAACAGGTGATGTCACCAGACGACTGAAGTCATGATTCAGTGTAAAAGCTGAGGATCACTGAGTTTCGCTGAAATGTTTAAAAACAACGTTCCTTAAAGACGGACAGGAAGGGATTGGGACATTTCAAAAGCTTGAGAGATTCTAGAGGAGCTCAACAGTAGCTCAACTAAACTGCATTCTCTGATGGAACCTCAGAGACTGCCTCAGTCAGAGACTGCCTCAGTCAGAGACTGCCTCTATCTGTGCAGCTTCTAAAGCTTTGCTATCCAGATTTCAAACAGAGGCTCCTTTCTTTGGTATTTAGTTTAAACTGTAAATACTGTTTGATCAGAGGAGGACGAGTCTCTGCTTGTGAGTCTGGTTCCTCCCAAGGTTTCTTCCTTCAGTTGAGGGAGGTGTTCTTGCTCACTGGGGGGTATATGTTCTAACTGTTTTCAAAACTCTGTAGAGCTGCTTTGAGACAACATCGTTAGAAAAAGCTACACAAATAAACTTGAATTAAATTAAATAAGCCATAGAACCACATGGGCTCAGGATGGAACCTTCATCCAACTCTACTACATGCACAGTTAAAGCTTTACTGTGCTGAAAGGAAGCTATATGCTGATGGTGTCCAGAAGAACTTCTCTGGGCTCAGAGGCGTCCGGGATGGACCATCACACTGTGGAACTATGGTCAGATGAATCCATGTTTCAGGTCTTTCTTGGATGAAATGGTTGAAAAGACGAAGAGGACCACTCAGACTATTAACAGCAGCAGGTCCACAGGCCAGGGGTCAGTGTCTCAGTGCCCACTGCGAAGGTCACATACACTTCTGTGATGCAGCATTAATGTCCTAAAGGAGTCTTCCCAAGGGACGTCTTCTCAAGGGATGTATTCTCCAGGGACATCTTCTCCAGGGACGTCTTGCATACAAGACCAAAACCAAATTCGGGCGGAGGGCAGAGGGGGGAGCGGGCGGAGGGGGAGCTGGGGGGTTTGGGGGGGGGTCAGCTAGTGATTCTCTACTTAAGATTGAAGTCCTTCACTGTTTTGCTAACGTATTCATCAGCGCCGGGGTCTCGATTAGAACTCCGCGGTCGGGGTCGGGGTCAGGCTGTGTCCGTAACAGGAACCAAAGGTCAAAGGTCACAACTGTGTGACCATTCCCTGGAGTGACCCCCATGTGTCAGCAAAGTCCTACACAACCACTTCCTCCCTGATGGAAGCCCCCTGAAGACCACTTCACATCAGTGGTTGTTTAAAGAGAGACGCAGCAGCAGCTCAGCAGATGACATTTTTCTTCATCGCCGTGGAAACCCAGCACGAGGAAACGACAACCAGCAGACTGAGAGTGGAGAAAAGAGAGCTCAGCATCAGCCCCACCTCAGACCCCCCTCAAACCCCACCTCAGAACCCCCCTCAAACCCCTCCTCAGACCCCCCCTCAAACCCCACCTCAGACCCCCCTCAAACCCCACCTCAGAACCCCCCTCAAACCCCACCTCAGACCCCCCTCAAACCCCACCTCAGATCCCCCCCCAAACCCCACCGAAACAGGAGAACTGGTGAATGAGAAGCTGATGGTGCTGGTGGTCAGTAGGAGTGAGTATTGTAGTGTGTGCAGGTGACAGATTCTTCACACACTGCCTCCATCTCCTCCACTCTGTTCTTCACACACTGCCTCCATCTCCTCCACTCTGTTCTTCACACACTGCCTCCATCTCCTCCACTCTGTTCTTCACACACTGCCTCCATCTCCTCCACTCTGTTCTTCACACTGCCTCCATCTCCTCCACTCTGTTCTTCACACACTGCCTCCATCTCCTCCACTCTGTTCTTCACACACTGCCTCCATCTCCTCCACTCTGTTCTTCACACTGCCTCTATCTCCTCCACTCTGTTCTTCACACTGCCTCCATCTCCTCCACTCTGTTCTTCACACACTGCCTCCATCTCCTCCACTCTGTTCTTCACACACTGCCTCCATCTCCTCCACTCTGTTCTTCACTCACTGCCTCCATCTCCTCCACTCTGTTCTTCACACACTGCCTCCATCTCCTCCACTCTGCTCCTCACTCACTGCCTCTATCTCCTCCACTCTGTTCTTCACTCACTGCCTCCATCTCCTCCACTCTGTTCTTCACACACTGCCTCCATCTCCTCCACTCTGCTCCTCACTCACTGCCTCTATCTGGATTTGGGGTTGGATCTGATGATCCAGATGTTTTTACTGCTTGGTTTTTCCCACCTTGTCCAGAAGAGGCAGACGGAGACAGAGGCGTGTGTAGCTGTGAGTTCCAGACTGAGGGTCTCGGGCAGATCTGTATCTCCCCCCGGCTGCCGTGCCGACCACGGCCGAGCGCACGCACAGCTCCACCGCACAATTACACCCAATGATCTGGCTGGAAAAGCGGACGCAGATGTTTCTGGCTGGAGTCGCTGACGGCGTCTGCCTCGCGCTAAATGAGCGGCGCGGCTGAACTGCAGCGCTCCAGAAACAGAATCACAGGAACGCCGCCAGATAAGCTTTAACATTCCTGCTCCCGCTCTAACGCCGACTCGAGGCGTTCCAGGCGACTGGAACGTAACTGCGTAACTGCCTCCATCTCCTCCCAGCACGCTCCCGCACCACATATGGGCAAAGACCTCTGAGCTCCTTCACACCAGCGCTGCCCAAAGCTGGACAACGCGCTTCTGAAGGCCTCAGCCAATGAGAACGCGAGGTTCATGCACAGTTTATTCCTGAGATGGAGGGACGAGTCTCTGTACCTCACACACTGCCTCCATCTCCTCCACTCTGTTCCTCACCTCCATCTCCTCCACTCTGATCTTCACTTCTATCTCCTCCACTCTGTTCCTTACGAGAAGCTGAGTGTGAGAAGCTGAGCGTGAAGAGAGAAGCTGATTGTGAACAGAGAAGCTGAGCGTGAAGAGAAAAGCTGAGTGTGAGAAGCTGAGCGTGAAGAGAGAAGCTGAGTGTGAACAGAGAAGCTGAGCGTGAAGAGAAAAGCTGAGTGTGAGAAGCTGAGTGTGAAGAGAGAAGCTGAGTGTGAAGAGAGAAGCTGAGTGTGAGAAGCTGAGTGTGAGGAGATAAGCTGAGTGTGAACAGAGAAGCTGAAGTGAGAACCTGAGTGTGAAGAGAAAAGCTGAGTGTGAACAGAAAAGCTGAAGAGAGAAGCTGAGTGTGAAGAGAGAAGCTGAGTGTGAGGAGAGAAGCTGAGTGTGAGGAGAGAAGCTGAGTGTGAAGAGAGAAGCTGAGTGTGAAGAGAGAAGCTGAGTGTGAAGAGAGAAGCTGAGTGTGAGGAGAGAAGCTGAGTGTGAAGAGAGAAGCTGAGTGTGAGGAGAGAAGCTGAGTGTGAGGAGAGAAGCTGAGTGTGAAGAGAGAAGCTGAGTGTGAGGAGAGAAGCTGAGTGTGAAGAGAGAAGCTGAGTGTAAAGAGAGAAGCTGAGTGTGAGGAGAGAAGCTGAGTGTGAGGAGAGAAGCTGAGTGTGAGGAGAGAAGCTGAGTGTGAAGAGAGAAGCTGAGTGTGAGAAGCTGAGTGTGAAGAGAGAAGCTGAGTGTGAAGAGAGAGGCTGAGTGTGAAGAGAGAAGCTGAGTGTGAGGAGAGAAGCTGAAGTGAGAAGCTGAGTGTGAAGAGAGAAGCTGAGTGTGAAGAGAGAAGCTGAGTGTGAAGAGAGAAGCTGAGTGTGAGGACAGAAGCTGAGTGTGAGAAGCTGAGTGTGAGAAGAGAAGCTGATTGTGAGGAGAGAAGCTGAGTGTGAGGAGAGAAGCTGAGTGTGAAGAGAGAAGCTGAGTGTGAGAAGCTGAGTGTGAGGAGAGAAGCTGAGTGTGAAGAGAGAAGCTGAGTGTGAGGAGAGAAGCTGAGTGTGAGGAGAGAAGCTGAGTGTGAGAAGAGAAGCTGAGTGTGAGGAGAGAAGCTGAGTGTGAGGAGAGAAGCTGAGTGTGAAGAGAGAAGCTGAGTGTGAAGAGAGAAGCTGAGTGTGAGAAGCTGAGTGTGAGGAGAGAAGCTGAGTGTGAGGAGAGAAGCTGAGTGTGAGGAGAGAAGCTGAGTGTGAACAGAGAAGCTGAGTGTGAGAAACTGAGTGTGAGAAGCTGAGTGTGAGGAGAGAAGCTGAGTGTGAGGAGAGAAGCTGAGTGTGAAGAGAGAAGCTGAGTGTGAGCAGAGAAGCTGAGTGTGAAGAGAGAAGCTGAGTGTGAGGAGAGAAGCTGAGTGTGAAGAGAGAAGCTGAGTGTGAGCAGAGAAGCTGAGTGTGAAGAGAGAAGCTGAGTGTGGAGAGAGAAGCTGATTGTGAGGAGAGAAGCTGAGTGTGAGGAGAGAAGCTGAGTGTGAAGAGAGAAGCTGAGTGTGAGAAGCTGAGTGTGAGGAGAGAAGCTGAGTGTGAGGAGAGAAGCTGAGTGTGAGGAGAGAAGCTGAGTGTGAGGAGAGAAGCTGAGTGTGAAGAGAGAAGCTGAGTGTGAAGAGATTAGCTGAGTGTGAAGAGAGAAGCTGAGTGTGAAGAGAGAAGCTGAGTGTGAAGAGAGAAGCTGAGTGTGAAGAGAGAAGCTGAGTGTGAAGAGAGAAGCTGAGTGTGAAGAGAGAAGCTGAGTGTGAAGAGAGAAGCTGAGTGTGAGGAGAGAAGCTGAGTATGAGGAGAGAAGCTGAGTGTGAGGAGAGAAGCTGAGTGTGAGGAGAGAAGCTGAGTGTGAAGAGAGAAGCTGAGTGTGAAGAGAGAAGCTGAGTGTGAGGAGAGAAGCTGAGTGTGAAGAGATTAGCTGAGTGTGAAGAGAGAAGCTGAGTGTGAAGAGAGAAGCTGAGTGTGAGGAGAGAAGCTGAGTGTGAGGAGAGAAGCTGAGTATGAGGAGAGAAGCTGAGTGTGAGGAGAGAAGCTGAGTGTGAGGAGAGAAGCTGAGTGTGAGGAGAGAAGCTGAGTGTGAAGAGAGAAGCTGATTGTGAGGAGAGAAGCTGAGTGTGAGGAGAGAAGCTGAGTGTGAAGAGAGAAGCTGAGTGTGAGAAGCTGAGTGTGAAGAGAGAAGATGAGTGTGAAGAGAGAAGCTGAGTGTGAAGAGAGAAGCTGAGTGTGAGGAGAGAAACTGAGCGTAAAGACAGAAGCTGAGTGTGAGGAGAGAAGCTGAGTGTGAGAAGCTGAGTGTGAGG
>CM038721.1:43373584-43387214 GCA_021613375.1 Megaleporinus macrocephalus | reverse complement strand
TACTATACTTCACCCACTACACTAATGATACACTTCTATACTTCACCTACTACACTAATGAATACACTACTATACTTCACCTACTACACTAATAATACACTACTATACTTCACCTACTACACTAATGAATACACTACTATACTTCACCTACTACACTAATGAATACACTTCTATACTTCACCTACTACACTAATAATACACTTCTATACTTCACCTACTACACTAATGAATACACTACTATACTTCACCTACTACACTAATGAATACACTTCTATACTTCACCTACTACACTAATGAATACACTACTATACTTCACCTACTACACTAATAATACACTACTATACTTCACCTACTACACTAATGAATACACTACTATACTTCACCTACTACACTAATGAATACACTACTATACTTCACCTACTACACTAATAATACACTACTATACTTCACCTACTACTCTAATTAATACACTTCTATACTTTACCTACTAAACTAATGACTACACTACTATACTTTACCTACTACACTAATGACTACACTTCTATACTTCACCTACTACACTAATGAATACACTACTATACTTCACCTACTACACTAATGAATACACTACTATACTTCACCTACTACACTAATGAGTACACTACTATACTTCACCTACTACACTAATAAATACACTACTATACTTCACCTACTACACTAATAATACACTACTATACTTCACCTACTACTAATGATACACTACTATACTTCACCTACTACACTAATGAATACACTACTATACTTCACCTATACACTAATGAATACACTATATACTTCACCTACTACACTAATGAATACACTACTATACTTCACCTATTACACTAATGAATACACTACTATACTCACCTACTACACTAATGAGTACACTACTATACTTCACCTACTACACTAATAAATACACTACTATACTTCACCTACTACACTAATGAATACACTACTATACTTCACCTACTACACTAATGATACACTACTATACTTCACCTACTACACTAATGAATACACTACTATACTTCACCTACTACACTAATGATACACTTCTATACTTCACATACTACACTAATGAATACACTTCTATACTTCACCTACTACACTAATGAATACACTTCTATACTTCACCTACTACACTAATGAATTACACTACTATACTTCACCTACTACACTAATGAATACACTACTATACTTCACCTACTACACTAATGAATACACTTCTATACTTCACCTACTACACTAATGATACACTTCTATACTTCACCTACTACACTAATGAATACACTTCTATACTTCACCTACTACACTAATGAATACACTTCTATACTTCACCTACTACACTAATGATACACTTCTATACTTCACCTACTACACTAATGAATACACTACTATACTTCACCTACTACACTAATGAATACACTACTATACTTCACCTACTACACTAATAATACACTACTATACTTCACCCACTACACTAATGAATACACTTCTGTACTTCACCTACTACACTAATAATACACTACTATACTTCACCTACTACACTAATAATACACTACTATACTTCACCTACTACACTAATGAATACACTTCTATACTTCACCTACTACACTAATGAATACACTTCTATACTTCACCTACTACACTAATGAATACACTACTATACTTCACCTACTACACTAATGATACACTACTATACTTCACCTACTACACTAATGAATACACTTCTATACTTCACCTACTACACTAATGATACACTTCTATACTTCACCTACTACACTAATGAATACACTTCTCTACTTCACCTACTACACTAATGAATACACTTCTATACTTCACCTACTACACTAATGATACACTTCTATACTTCACCTACTACACTAATGAATACACTACTATACTTCACCTACTACACTAATGAATACACTACTATACTTCACCTACTACACTAATAATACACTACTATACTTCACCCACTACACTAATGAATACACTTCTGTACTTCACCTACTACACTAATAATACACTACTATACTTCACCCACTACACTAATGAATACACTTCTTTACTTCACCTACTACACTAATAATACACTACTATACTTCACCTACTACACTAATAATACACTACTATACTTCACCTACTACACTAATAATACACTACTATACTTCACCTACTACACTAATGAATACACTTCTATACTTCACCTACTACACTAATGAATACACTTCTATACTTCGACTACTACACTAATGAATACACTACTATATTTCACCTACTACACTAATGAGGACACTTCTATATTTCACCTACTACACTAATGAATACACTCCTATACTTCACCTACTACACTAATGAATACACTTCTATACTTCACCTACTACACTAATAATACACTACTATACTTCACCTACTACACTAATGAATACACTACTATAATTCATCTACTACACTAATGAATACACTTCTATACTTCACCTACTACACTAATGATACACTTCTATACTTCACCTACTACACTAATGAATACACTACTATACTTCACCTACTACACTAATGAATACACTACTATACTTCACCTACTACACTAATAATACACTACTATACTTCACCCACTACACTAATGAATACACTTCTGTACTTCACCTACTACACTAATAATACACTACTATACTTCACCCACTACACTAATGAATACACTTCTGTACTTCACCTACTACACTAATAATACACTACTATACTTCACCCACTACACTAATAATACACTACTATACTTCACCTACTACACTAATAATACACTACTATACTTCACCTACTACACTAATAATACACTACTATACTTCACCTACTACACTAATGAATACACTTCTATACTTCACCTACTACACTAATGAATACACTTCTATACTTCGACTACTACACTAATGAATACACTACTATATTTCACCTACTACACTAATGAGGACACTTCTATATTTCACCTACTACACTAATGAATACACTACTATACTTCACCTACTACACTAATGAATACACTTCTATACTTCACCTACTACACTAATAATACACTACTATACTTCACCTACTACACTAATAATACACTACTATACTTCACCTACTACACTAATAATACACTACTATACTTCACCTACTACACTAATAATACACTACTATACTTCACCTACTACACTAATGAATACACTTCTATACTTCACCTACTACACTAATAATACACTACTATACTTCACCTACTACACTAATGAATACACTACTATACTTCACCTACTACACTAATAATACACTACTATACTTCACTACTACACTAATGAATACACTACTATACTTCACTTACTACACTAATAATACACTACTATACTTCACCTACTACACTAATAATACACTACTATAATTCACCTACTACATTAATGAATACACTTCTATACTTCACCTACTACACTAATGAATACACTACTATACTTCACCTACTACACTAATAATACACTACTATACTTCACCTACTACACTAATAATACACTACTATACTTCACTACTACACTAATAATACACTACTATACTTCACCTACTACACTAATGAATACACTACTATACTTCACCTACTACACTAATAATACACTACAATACTTCACCTACTACACTAATGAATACACTACTATACTTCACCTACTACACTAATAATACACTACTATACTTCACCTACTACAATAATAATACACTACTATACTTCACCTACTACACTAATAATACACTACTATACTTCACTACTACACTAATAATACACTACTATACTTCACCTACTACACTAATGAATACACTACTATACTTCACCTACTACACTAATAATACACTACTATACCTCACCTACTACACTAATGAATACACTACTATACTTCACCTACTACACTAATAATACACTACTATACTTCACCTACTACACTAATGAATACACTACTATACTTCACCTACTACACTAATAATACACTACTATACTTCACTACTACACTAATGAATACACTACTATACTTCACCTACTACACTAATAATACACTACTATACTTCACCTACTACACTAATAATACACTACTATACTTCACCTACTACACTAATAATACACTACTATACTTCACCTACTACACTAATGATACACTTCTATACTTCACCTACTACACTAATAATACACTACTATACTTCACCTACTACACTAATGAATACACTACTATACTTCACCTACTACACTAATAATACACTACTATAATTCACTACTACACTAATGAATACACTACTATACTTCACCTACTACACTAATAATACACTACTATACTTCACCTACTACACTAATAATACACTACTATACTTCACCTACTACACTAATAATACACTACTATACTTCACCTACTACACTAATGATACACTTCTATACTTCACCTACTACACTAATGAATACACTACTATACTTCACCTATTACACTAATGAATACACTACTATACTTCACCTACTACACTAATGAGTACACTACTATACTTCACCTACTACACTAATAAATACACTACTATACTTCACCTACTACACTAATAAATACACTACTATACTTCACCTACTACACTAATGATACACTACTATACTTCACCTACTACACTAATGAATACACTACTATACTTCACCTATTACACTAATGAATACACTTATATACTTCACCTACTACACTAATGAATACACTACTATACTTCACCTATTACACTAATGAATACACTACTATACTTCACCTACTACACTAATGAGTACACTACTATACTTCACCTACTACACTAATAAATACACTACTATACTTCACCTACTACACTAATGAATACACTACTATACTTCACCTACTACACTAATGATACACTACTATACTTCACCTACTACACTAATGAATACACTACTATACTTCACCTACTACACTAATGATACACTTCTATACTTCACATACTACACTAATGAATACACTTCTATACTTCACCTACTACACTAATGAATACACTTCTATACTTCACCTACTACACTAATGAATACACTACTATACTTCACCTACTACACTAATGAATACACTACTATACTTCACCTACTACACTAATGAATACACTTCTATACTTCACCTACTACACTAATGATACACTTCTATACTTCACCTACTACACTAATGAATACACTTCTATACTTCACCTACTACACTAATGAATACACTTCTATACTTCACCTACTACACTAATGATACACTTCTATACTTCACCTACTACACTAATGAATACACTACTATACTTCACCTACTACACTAATGAATACACTACTATACTTCACCTACTACACTAATAATACACTACTATACTTCACCCACTACACTAATGAATACACTTCTGTACTTCACCTACTACACTAATAATACACTACTATACTTCACCTACTACACTAATAATACACTACTATACTTCACCTACTACACTAATGAATACACTTCTATACTTCACCTACTACACTAATGAATACACTTCTATACTTCACCTACTACACTAATGAATACACTACTATACTTCACCTACTACACTAATGATACACTACTATACTTCACCTACTACACTAATGAATACACTTCTATACTTCACCTACTACACTAATGATACACTTCTATACTTCACCTACTACACTAATGAATACACTTCTCTACTTCACCTACTACACTAATGAATACACTTCTATACTTCACCTACTACACTAATGATACACTTCTATACTTCACCTACTACACTAATGAATACACTACTATACTTCACCTACTACACTAATGAATACACTACTATACTTCACCTACTACACTAATAATACACTACTATACTTCACCCACTACACTAATGAATACACTTCTGTACTTCACCTACTACACTAATAATACACTACTATACTTCACCCACTACACTAATGAATACACTTCTTTACTTCACCTACTACACTAATAATACACTACTATACTTCACCCACTACACTAATAATACACTACTATACTTCACCTACTACACTAATAATACACTACTATACTTCACCTACTACACTAATAATACACTACTATACTTCACCTACTACACTAATGAATACACTTCTATACTTCACCTACTACACTAATGAATACACTTCTATACTTCGACTACTACACTAATGAATACACTACTATATTTCACCTACTACACTAATGAGGACACTTCTATATTTCACCTACTACACTAATGAATACACTCCTATACTTCACCTACTACACTAATGAATACACTTCTATACTTCACCTACTACACTAATAATACACTACTATACTTCACCTACTACACTAATGAATACACTACTATAATTCATCTACTACACTAATGAATACACTTCTATACTTCACCTACTACACTAATGATACACTTCTATACTTCACCTACTACACTAATGAATACACTACTATACTTCACCTACTACACTAATGAATACACTACTATACTTCACCTACTACACTAATAATACACTACTATACTTCACCCACTACACTAATGAATACACTTCTGTACTTCACCTACTACACTAATAATACACTACTATACTTCACCCACTACACTAATGAATACACTTCTGTACTTCACCTACTACACTAATAATACACTACTATACTTCACCCACTACACTAATAATACACTACTATACTTCACCTACTACACTAATAATACACTACTATACTTCACCTACTACACTAATAATACACTACTATACTTCACCTACTACACTAATGAATACACTTCTATACTTCACCTACTACACTAATGAATACACTTCTATACTTCGACTACTACACTAATGAATACACTACTATATTTCACCTACTACACTAATGAGGACACTTCTATACTTCACCTACTACACTAATGAATACACTACTATACTTCACCTACTACACTAATGAATACACTACTATACTTCACCTACTACACTAATAATACACTACTATACTTCACCTACTACACTAATAATACACTACTATACTTCACCTACTACACTAATAATACACTACTATACTTCACCTACTACACTAATAATACACTACTATACTTCACCTACTACACTAATGAATACACTTCTATACTTCACCTACTACACTAATAATACACTACTATACTTCACCTACTACACTAATGAATACACTACTATACTTCACCTACTACACTAATAATACACTACTATACTTCACTACTACACTAATGAATACACTACTATACTTCACTTACTACACTAATAATACACTACTATACTTCACCTACTACACTAATAATACACTACTATAATTCACCTACTACATTAATGAATACACTTCTATACTTCACCTACTACACTAATGAATACACTACTATACTTCACCTACTACACTAATAATACACTACTATACTTCACCTACTACACTAATAATACACTACTATACTTCACTACTACACTAATAATACACTACTATACTTCACCTACTACACTAATGAATACACTACTATACTTCACCTACTACACTAATAATACACTACAATACTTCACCTACTACACTAATGAATACACTACTATACTTCACCTACTACACTAATAATACACTACTATACTTCACCTACTACAATAATAATACACTACTATACTTCACCTACTACACTAATAATACACTACTATACTTCACTACTACACTAATAATACACTACTATACTTCACCTACTACACTAATGAATACACTACTATACTTCACCTACTACACTAATAATACACTACTATACCTCACCTACTACACTAATGAATACACTACTATACTTCACCTACTACACTAATAATACACTACTATACTTCACCTACTACACTAATGAATACACTACTATACTTCACCTACTACACTAATAATACACTACTATACTTCACTACTACACTAATGAATACACTACTATACTTCACCTACTACACTAATAATACACTACTATACTTCACCTACTACACTAATAATACACTACTATACTTCACCTACTACACTAATAATACACTACTATACTTCACCTACTACACTAATGATACACTACTATACTTCACCTACTACACTAATAATACACTACTATACTTCACCTACTACACTAATGAATACACTACTATACTTCACCTACTACACTAATAATACACTACTATAATTCACTACTACACTAATGAATACACTACTATACTTCACCTACTACACTAATAATACACTACTATACTTCACCTACTACACTAATAATACACTACTATACTTCACCTACTACACTAATAATACACTACTATACTTCACCTACTACACTAATGATACACTTCTATACTTCACCTACTACACTAATGAATACACTACTATACTTCACCTACTACACTAATAATACACTACTATACTTCACCTACTACACTAATAATACACTACTATACTTCACCTACTACACTAATGATACACTTCTATACTTCACCTACTACACTAATGAATACACTACTATACTTTACTTACTACACTAATGAATACACTACTATACTTCACTTACTACATTAATGAATACACTACTATACTTCACTTACTACACTAATGAGTACTTCTATTCTGTACTACTGAGTATTTCTATACTTTGCACCTACTGTGCTAATGAGTGATGTTGATGGAATAATATGAATTAATTAAAATAAAACAGATTATATGCACTGAAGATATTTTATAGGTTTTTGTTTTCAATAAAAAAAAAAATCTTTCACGGTCTGAAGTACGTTTTAATTTGAGTGTTCTTCTCCTCCTGTCTCACTCTGTTCACTCTGCTCACTAATAATGTTTACCTTCATGAAAATGTAGAAATACACACTGTGTTTATTAATTAAGTCTCTGGTGGTCGGAAGGTGTCTGTCCAGCCTGGTGAGCTCCTGCTGGTGTGGCTTACTTCTCTATAAGTGTTTAATGTAAACGTGGGGTTATAGCGCCCCTGCTGGAGAACACTGATGTACTTGAGCAGAAAAACATAAACCAAGTTTAAAAAAATGAAGCTGTACAGCGGAGCTGCTGTGGAGTTCAGCTGCTGGTGTCTGTGGTTATCACGTTTTCTTCTCTTACTGCTCGTCTGATACGGCTAATAGAGAACTGAGCTTCGAGTAGCTGCTCCGGAGTTCCTGCTTCATACAGAGTTTCTGTTTTTATGCATCAGTTCGGAATCTTTGGAGAGGGAATGGGGATACGGCTCAGAGCAGATTACCTCTCCTGGTCCTGCTGAGCGGCTGTGTGTGGCTCTGTGAGGAGAATAAGCAGGAGTGGAGAAGATTAGCCCTCAGCCCGGCGTTAAGACCGGCGTCAGTCGCTCAGCCGTGTGAGAGCGCCGTGCGGCCGCGCTGCTGGGAACGCTGCTGGGAACGCTGCACTGGAGCGAAATCCTGCAGCCTGAATGTGGTTATTGTTATCCGGCGCACACACACGGCCACTCGCGGGGCTTAACGTGTAGCTCGTCCTCCTAAGTCTTCGGGGGAAAATTAGTGAAGTCATGTGGGACTGGTGCATGATGGGAAACGACTGTGAAAGCTGCTGAGAGAGGCGCACTGAGTGATTGATTTGGTGGCAAACATGAAAGATGATGACAAGCAGTAGAGCTCAGAGGAGCTGCGGCTTACCAACAAGGCCGGACCGGGAGGGTGGGCGGGCGGCGGTGGGGGGCCAGTTTGGGAGGTGGGGGTGCTTAGGGACCAGCACTTAATTACCTTAGTAACAGGACACAACCTGAACACCAAACACACACAGCACTGATTTATTATTGGAACATAATTCTAATCACAAACATTTCCAAGAAAACATTCCCATCATTTCCATTAACCCCTTCCTCTCTTCAGTACCTACTGAACATCACACCACATACCGAATCATTAATCAGAACTACTAATAATTTATAGTACATACTGAATAATTCATAGCACATACTAAAAAAAATCATAGCAGCTACTAATAATTCATAGTAGATACTAAAAATGATAGTAGATTCAATTTATAGTAGATTCTGAATAATTTATAATAGTTACTGAATAATTTATAGTAGCTACTAATAATTCATACTGGTTACTAAATAATTCATAATAGAAACTGAATCATTTTTAGTAGATACTGAAAATTATAGTAGTTACTGAAATTGTAGTAATTACTGAATAATTTATAATAGATACTGGAAATTATAGCAGTTACTAAGTATTTCATAGTAAATACTGAATAATTTACAGCAGTTACTGAATAACTCATAGTAGTTACTGAAAATGATAGTAGATACTGAATAATTCATAGCAGCTACAAATAATTCATACTGGTTACTAAATAATTTATAATATAAACTGAATCATTTTTAGTAGATACTAATTATTTATAGTAGATACTAAAATTATAGTAGTAATTGAAAATTATAGTAGTTACTGAAATTATAGTAATTACTGAATATTTAATAGTGGATACTGAATAATTCACAGTAGTTACTGAATAATTTATAGCAGGTTCTGAATAATTTATAGAAGATACTAATTATTTTTTAGTAGTTACTGGATAATTCACAGTAGTTACTGAATAATTTATAGTAGATACTGAAAATGATAGTAGTTACTGATTAATTTATAGTAGATACTAAATAACTTATAGTAGATTTTGAAAAATTCATAGTGGATACAATTTATAGTAGATACTGATTAATTTATAGTAGATACTAAACAATTCATAGTAGATACTAATACTTTATGGTAGATACAGAAAAATTCATAGTAGTTACAATTTATAGTAGATACGGATTAATTTATAGTAGATACTAAATAATTTATAGGAGATACTGAAAAATTCATAGTAGATACAATTTATAATAGATACTGATTAATTTATAGTAGTTACTGAATAATTTATAGTAGATACTGAAAGTGATAGTAATTACTGATTAATTTACAGTAGATACTGAGTAATTTATAGTAGATACTGAAAAATTCATAGTAGATACAATTTATAGTAGATACTGATTAATTTATAGTAGATACTAAATAATTTATAGGAGATACTGAAAAATTCATAGTAGATACAATTTATAGTAGATACTGATTCATTTATAGTAGATACTAAATAATTTATAGTAGATTTTGAAAAATCCATAGTGGATACAATTTATAGTAGATACTGATTAATTTATAGTAGATACTAAATAATTTATAGGAGATACTGAAAAATTCATAGTAGATACAACTTATAGTAGATAATGATTAATTTATAGTAGACAGTAAATAATTTATAGTAGATACTGAAAAATTCATAGTCAATACAATTTATAGTAGATACTGATTAATTTATAGTAGTTACTAAATAATTTATAGTAGCTACTAATAAATTCATACTGGTTACTAAATAATTCATAATAGAAACTGTATCATTTTAGTAGATACTAATAATTCGTAGGAGATACTAAAAATTATAGTAGTTATTGAAAATTATATAAGATACTGAATATTTCATAGTAGATACTAAATAATTCATAGTAGCTACTGAGTAATTCCTAGTAGATACTGGAAATTATAGTAGCTACTAATAATTCATACTGGTTACTAAATAATTCATAATAGAAACAGAATCATTTCTAGTGGATACTAACAATTTATAGTAGATACTAATAATTATAGTAGTTACTGAAATCACTGAATATTTTATGGTGGATACTGGATAATTCACAGTAGTTAATAAATAATTTGTAGCAGGTTCTGAATAATTTATAGTGGATACTGAAAAATTTATAGTAGATACTGAAAAAGACAGTACTTACTGATTAATTCATAGTAGATACAATTTATGGTAGTTACTGAATAATTTATAGTAGTCACTGAAAAATTCATAGTAGATACAATTTATAGTAGTTACTGAATAATTTATATTAGCCACTGAATAATTTATAGTAGATACTGAAAATGACAGTAGTTACTGATTAATTCATAGTAGATATATAGTATATACTGAAAAATTCATAGTAGATACAATTTATAGTAGTTACTGAATAATTTATAGTAGTTACTGAATAATGTATATTAGCCATTGAATAATTTATATTAGCCACTGAATAATGTATAGTAGATACTGAATAATTTACAGTAGCTACTAATAATTCATAGGTTTTACTGAATATTTCATAGTAGATACTAAAAATTATAATAGTTACTGAAATTATAGTAATTACTAAATACTTCATAGTAGATACTGAATAATTTACAGTAGATACTGAATAATTTATAGTAGATACTGAACATTTTATATTGAATACAATTTATAATAGATACTGAATAATTCATAGTAATTACTAAATACTTCATAGTAGATACTGAAAATTATAGTAGCTACTGAAAATGATAGTAGATACTGAATAATTCACAGTAGTTACTGATTAATTTATAGTAGGTTTTGAATAATGTTTCAGATACTGAAACGAGTTCTGGTTTGTGAGTAAGAGGTGTTTATAATCTGTAGTGTATGTGTTTCTATATTTACTTAAAAAGTTGAAAATTTGTTGGTGCGTCTATAATAAAACGTACAGTTTGGGTTTAACCAGAGCGTTTCAGATCTTTACGAGTCGTTTCCACTTTAATAGGAGCTGAAACTCTAAACGCTGAATAGCAGAACTTTTAAATTTCCTCCATTCTTCACTTCCAGTATCAGTCCACTCCGCCGCGCGCCGCTTTATTTGTTGACCTTTCGTGTGAATGAAGTCGTTTACTGGCTCCGGAGAAAAACGAGGATATGGAGTTAAAACAACAAGCAGCCGGACAGCCGTGCTATCAGCCGCATCGCCAGCGCAGCACACGCAGCTTAATTTAAGGTAAATATGAGCGTAGCCGTCTCTGCTGAGCCCGGCCCCCGGCCCCCGGCCCCCGGCCCCGGCCCCCGGCCGCCTCGCCGCTCGCTCCTCGTAAAGCTCTGTTTTGTCTGAGCCTCGTTTTCTCCACATTCTTTGGAGCGGAGTGTTTAGTGTTGGTGTGGGTGAGATCTGTACAGAGCAATGTAAACAGCAGTCACTTCAGACTTCACCATTCAATAAGAACCAGCTGGCGGGGGGGCCGGTGGGGGCCGGTGGGGGGCTGGAGGGGGGCCGGTGGGGCTGAAAGCGCTCCATTTCTGCACTTTTACAACGTGTAAAGTCCACGTGAAACGTAACACAGAGCAGAGAAGCAGCGCTGCACTCTGTCAGGCCCACCGCTGCTCTGTTAGGGGCCATAAAAGACCCCCGTGTTTAGAGGATTGGGGGTCAATGTCACAGAGGAATGAGTTTACACCCCCCAAAAAATATAAATACACTTAGAGTCAGAAAGGCCCCGAGGAGGAACGCAGCCGGGAACAACATGCGCTGGACGTGGCCGAGCGGAGAGGACTTGGCTGGACAGTGCTGGACGGTACTGTTCCAGAAACAACAAGAACCGGAGCACAGATACGCAGAACCACATCTTCTCCATCAGAACAGTCCTTTATCTCCACCTCTTGTTTGTTATTGTTCTTTAATATGATTTAAAAACATCTGAAAC
>CM038721.1:43326084-43361084 GCA_021613375.1 Megaleporinus macrocephalus | reverse complement strand
AATAAACACACTGGAACCAAACGCAGAGCCTCGCCAGCATCAGCAGCATAAACATGTCAGAGTGGAGGGTTCGAGCAGTGACCTCAGCGCCTGATGGAGGACTTTATTTACCATCAGACCTTCTGAAGCTCCAGACTCCAGCAGCGCTGACCCCTCAGCCCTCAGCCTGCACTCGCTTTCCAGCCCCTCATTTAAACCTGTTTCTCTTACTGTTCCTTTAAAACTGATATATGCAAATCAGCTTGATTCTGATTGGCTGTTTTGTTTTGTACCTCATTCAGAAAGAAGTACATTTAGAAACAATTCTTATATCTTCTAAGTGAGAGGGCGGGGCCAACCCATCTGTGACATCACAAAAAGCATAGATTTTCAAACTGGGCTGTGTTTGCAGCTTAGTTTACTATATGCTCACCAAGAGCTTCAGCATTACTGTGTTTACTGTTCTCTCATTGGCTACCTGTTCTTAAATGATCTAACCAGGAGCAACACCTTCACCACCACTGACCAGAGATCAGAATACACAGCACTACTTCCTCATTCTCACATACTGGACTGATTCAGCTCCACAATACAGACTCACTATCACCTCTTCAGGTACAAAGTGGTACTACAGTGACTCACTATCACTTCTTCACGCACAAAGTGGTACTACAGTGACTCACTATCACCTCTTCAGGTACGAAGTGGTACTACAGTGACTCATTATCACCTCTTCAGGTACAAAGTGATACTACAGTGACTCACTATCACCTCTTCACGCACAAAGTGGTACTACAGTGACTCACTATCACCTCTCCAGGTACAAAGTGGTACTACAGTGTCTCACTATCACCTCTTCAGGTACAAAGTGGTATTACAGTGACTCACTATCACTTCTTCACGCACAAAGTGGTACTACAGTGACTCACTATCACCTCTTCAGGTACAAAGTGGTACTACAGTGACTCACTATCACCTCTCCAGGTACAAAGTGGTACTACAGTGACTCACTATCACCTCTTCAGGTACAAAGTGGTACTACAGTGACTCACTATCACCTCTTCAGGTACAAAGTGGTACTACAGTGACTCACTATCACTTCTTCAGGTATAAAATAGTACTACAAGACAGGACAGGGTTACTTCATGCTAACTTCAATAGATATCTTTGCAGAATGATAGACATC
The DNA here is from genome assembly GCA_021613375.1 of Megaleporinus macrocephalus. Lineage (NCBI taxonomy): Eukaryota > Metazoa > Chordata > Actinopteri > Characiformes > Anostomidae > Megaleporinus > Megaleporinus macrocephalus. The sequence continues at coordinate 43,359,919 of CM038721.1, read as the reverse complement.
TTTGTCACACCATCAATAGTGTTATTTCTTCCTTTTCTGTTCATTTTGTTTGATATTAGAATGTCATAAACTATATCTGACATATTGCAGCTTTATTGTTTGCATTTTATTTTAACTTCTGTTTTACAGAGTGAGGTCAGTTTTGAATGATATGGGCCCTTTAATGGTTTGTAATGGGGTCTGGTTTAAAGAGAACTCCTCCGGCGACTCACATTCGACTCACAGGGTCGTGGATTTATGGCCCAGCAGAGCGAATATGGGAACGAAGTCGTTCTGGAGAGAAATAAAAATACACCACATCTCAGATGGGTATCGTACGCTTACCAAGAAAAACACAGCTCTGCTGAGCCGGAGAGCAGACCATGAGCAACACAGGCCTCGCATTCAGCAGAGCTCAGACCACATCGATAATGACCAACAACAACCTGGAAACCGATAGCCACTTTATTTATTTCCCTTTTGTGTGAATGTTCTACAGTCCAATCCATAAAACTCCAGTCCTGGTTTTGATTCAGTTGTTCAGTTAGTGATCGACCATCATTCACATTATTACCCTATAATCTCCTGATATCGTTATTCACGTCCACATAATTCAAATTCATACCATCATTTAAATTCATATCATCACCGCGCCGCCATCTCCGCCTGCGATCTAAAACGAATGAATACTGATATTATTGATCATCAGCAACGCACACATGAATGGAAATTGCCCGGCAGTGACTCTGACTCGGAGTGAGGCTTCAGAGAAAATGTTCTGAATCTGATCAGCAGGTTTGGCTTCACTTCCAGCCAATAAAACAGCAAAAGTGTTAAAAAAGTAAAGAACTGGACTGCAGAGCGAGGGAGGAGCTGAGAGAGAGAGAGAGAGAGAGAGAGGGATAGAGAGAAAGAGCGAGAATGTGAAAGAGTGCAGCATTCCCAGGCTAGTGCAGCAGAGCTGAGCTAATTGCAGTGGATTGGAAACAGATGTGTTTCTGCACTGAACCACACAGAGACTGTTAGAGAGAGAGAGAGAGAGAGAGAGAGAGAGAGAGAGAGAGAGAGAGAGAGAGGGAGAGAGAGAGAGAGAGAGAGAGAGAGAAAAGACTGAAAGAGAGAGAGAAGTTAATACAGAGAGAAAAAATACTGAGAGAAGATAATAGAGAGAAAAACTGAAAGAGACAGAGAAGATAAAGAGAGAGAAACTGAAAGAGAGAGAAAGAAGATAGAGAGAGAGAGAGAAGATAGAGAGAGAGAGGGAGGATAATAGAGAGAGAAAAAAAGACTTAAAGAGAGACACAGAAAAATAAAAGAAAGAAAAAGAAAGAAAACAAAGGAAGGTAAGGGTGGAGGTGATGCTGTCAGTCAGTCTGTCTGTCTGTCAGTCTGTCTCTCTGTCAGTCTGTCTGTCTGTCTGTCTGTCTGTCTGTCAGTCTGTCTGTCTGTCAGTGAGTGCTGTAATATGATTGGTTACTTGTGTGAGCAGTTGTTTGAGTTTTTCCGTTTTAATTAAATCCACTTTAATGATCAATTATTTCTTTCTGCTACCTTTCAGAACTTCAGAACTTCAGAACTGCCTCTGGTGACCGGGGCTCTCAGTCGGGTGAGCGGGGCTCTCAGTCGTGTGACCGGGTTCTCAGTCTGGTGACCGGGTTCTCAGTGGGTAACCGGGGCTCTCAGTCTGGTGACCGGGCTCTCAGTCGGGTAACCGGGGCTCTCAGTCAGGTGACCGGGGCTCTCAGTCTGGTGACCGGGCTCTCAGTCAGGTGACCGGGGCTCTCAGTCTGGTGACCGGGCTCTCAGTCGGGTGACCGGGGCTCTCAGTCGGGTGACCGGGGCTCTCAGTCAGGTGACCGGGACTGTCAGTCTGGTGACTGGGTTCTCAGTCTGGTAACCGGGACTCTCAGTGGGTAACCGGGACTCTCAGTCAGGTGACCGGGACTCTCAGTGAGTAACCGGGACTCTCAGTCAGGTGACCGGGACTCTCAGTCAGGTGACCGGGACTCTCAGTCGGGTGACTGTGTTCTCAGTCTGGTGACCGGGACTCTCAGTCGGGTGACTGTGTTCTCAGTCTGGTGACCGGGACTCTCAGTCTGGTGACTGTGTTCTCAGTCGGGTAACCGGGGCTCTCAGTCTGGTGACTGGGTTCTCAGTCGGGTGACCGGGACTCTCAGTCTGGTGACTGTGTTCTCAGTCGGGTGACCGGGGCTCTCAGTCGGGTGACTGTGTTCTCAGTCTGGTGACCGGGACTCTCAGTCTGGTGACTGTGTTCTCAGTCGGGTGACCGGGGCTCTCAGTCGGGTGACTGTGTTCTCAGTCTGGTGACCGGGACTCTCAGTCTGGTGACTGTGTTCTCAGTCGGGTGACCGGGGCTCTCAGTCGGGTGACTGTGTTCTCAGTCTGGTGACCGGGACTCTCAGTCTGGTGACTGTGTTCTCAGTCGGGTAACCGGGGCTCTCAGTCTGGTGACTGTGTTCTCAGTCAGGTAACCAGGGCTCTCAGTCTGGTGACTGTGTTCTCAGTCTGGTGACTGGGTTCTCAGTCGGGTGACCGGGGCTCTCAGTCGAGTGACTGGGTTCTCAGTCGGGTAACCGGGACTCTCAGTCTGGTGACTGTGTTCTCAGTCGGGTAACCAGGGCTCTCAGTCTGGTGACTGGGATCTCAGTCGGGTGACCGGGGCTCTCAGTCGGGTGACCGGGGCTCTCAGTGGGTAACCGGGACTCTCAGTCAGGTGACCGGGACTCTCAGTCGGGTGACCGGGGCTCTCAGTCGGGTGACCGGGACTCTCAGTCGGGTGACCGGGGCTCTCAGTCGGGTGACCGGGTTCTCAGTCTGGTGACTGTGTTCTCAGTGGGTGACCGGGACTCTCAGTCTGGTGACCGGGTTCTCAGTGGGTGACCGGGACTCTCAGTCGGGTGACTGGGTTCTCAGTCGGGTGACCGGGGCTCTCAGTGGGTAACCGGGACTCTCAGTCGGGTGACCGGGGCTCTCAGTGGGTAACCGGGACTCTCAGTCCTCTCAGGAGCGTCACTCAGAGCTGACTGTGACTCAGACTGGTTCTGTTTGACTGCGAGCGGAATTCCGTCCCGTCTCCTGCAGGAAGTGGAATCGTGTCCATGCGGAGTTCTGCTGTAGCGTTTAGGCTGTAATGAAATACGCCTGATTTTAATAGTACAGCAGATTTTACAGCCATGTGGATTTAATGCGGGACCCCGAGAGCCGGTGATGTTGCGTAGTGTAAGTGCAGAGTTTGTGGGGGGGTGGTGGATGGGGGTAAATGAGGGGGTGGATGGGGGGCTTCATGCCTGAGGGGGGTAGGTGTGGGTGTTTTTGGACAGATTTCCACACATGACTCAGCTCAGCGCTATAAAACCTGTTACAACTCAAAAACAACATCCCGGCCGGAGAGCCGCGCCCACGTTCAGCAGATCTCACAGCTTCACTCAGAACCTCCTTCTTTCAGGATCTTCACCACCGAGACCCTCACTGCTCTGTGATCAGCGTTCCTGACTCACAGCTCGGCGACCCGGCGGAGCGACTGCGCTGAAAGACTCCAGACTTTAACTTCAGACCACATCAGTGCTTCTCTTCGTGACTTTAATTTGATGAAGAATTATTTCTGGTCTTGTTTCAGAAGAAGGAAAATAATTCTGCTGTGTTTTTGTCGTTTGTTGAAAGCGCAGACCTGTCAATCACAGCATGTAATTATGTAATTATATAATTACACTTAAATAATGGGTGTTTTAGGAAATCATATCTGACACATGTATCTAAATATAATCATCTAGGGCAGCCTATCAGAGTAAAGACAGCAGGAAGGGGGCGGGGCCAGCTATGGACGCATAAACCTGAAAAAAACAAAACTTTCATATTACACTCACTGGCCACTTTATCAGAAACCCCTCTCCTGTAGCTCCACCCAGTCAGTGTTCAGTAGAATATCTGTTAATCAGTGTCTGATCACAGAACTGCTCTTGGCTAGATACTGCATACACCAAGTTTAGTCAGGGTTTCTAATAAAGTGGCCAGTGACTAGAAGTACAAGGGAGGTGTTTCTAATAAAGTGGCCAGATAACTTATATTGGTTTCATTGTATATACCATGTGTTTATATTTGTATTCATTCTGGGTTGCCAGAGTTGTTCCTGAATTATTCTGAATATTGGTATTTTCTGTTAGTAGTCTGATTATTGGTATTTTCTGTTAATAGTCTGATTATTGGTATTTTCTGTTAATAGTCTGATTATTGGTATTTTCTGTTAATAGTCTGATTATTGGTATTTTCTGTTAGTATTCTGATTATTGGTATTTTCTGTTAGTATTCTGATTATTGGTATTTTCTGTTAGTATTCTGATTATTGGTATTGCTGATATTGATCATAGTATTGTTCACTGAACAGGAAGTAATCAGATCGGGCTGTACATGACTGAGAGCCGCTGCTGAGGTAAACGGCTTTAGGACCGTGTGTAGGACGTCCGCTCGGCCTGTGTGGTGTGTGTACCGGGGGGGTATCAGAGGGTCTCCTGTAGTTACAGCGAGCGCTGCTCAGGTTAGCGCCTCTAAGGCAGCCTCGGCAGGAGGAGAGGAGAGTTACCTTGAAAGCTGACCTTTCTCCAGTGGAGGTTTTTGGTTCAGTTTCTGAGGGAGGGCTGCGGTGGGTTGTGATTAGACGAGGTTCAGACTGGATCTAATCTGCCCTCAGGCCGCCGCGCCGTAATTACCTTCAGTCCCCAGAGAGTCCCCAAAACCGACACCGCTCCAGTCTTTAGAGCCAGACTACTGAACTCACACACACTCACTCATACACACTCAGACACACACACTCACACACACTCACACACACACACACACACACACACACACACACACTCACACACACTAACATATACACATTCACACACATACTCACACACACTCACTCATACACACTCAGACACACACACTCACATATACACACATACAAACTCTCACACACACACTCATACACACACACACACTCACACATACACACTCACACACATACACACACTCACATACACAAACACACACACTCATACACACACACTCACATATACATTCACACACATACACACACTCACTCATACACACTCACACACACACTCACTCACACACACTCATACACACACACTCACATATACATATTCACACACATAATCACACATACACATTCACACACATACGGGTGTATATGTGTGTGTATTTGTGAGTGTGTGTGAATGTGTGTTTGTGTGTGTGTGTGTGTGAGAGAGAGAGAGAGAGAGAGAGAGAGTGTATATGTTGTGTGAGTGTGTGAGTGTGTAAGTGTGTGTATGAGTATGTGTGTGAATGTGTATATGTAAGTGTGTGTGAATGTGTATATGTTAGTGTGTGTGAATGTGTATATGTGAGTGTGTAAGTGTGTGTATGAGTGTGTGTGTGTGTGTTAGTGTGTGTTTATGTGTGTGTGTGTGAGAGAGAGAGTGTGTATATGTGAGTGTGTGAGTGTGTGAGAGTGTAAGTGTGTGTATGAGTGTGTGTGTGTGTGTGTTTCTGATCTTGTTAAAGTACGAGATCAGAAAAATGGAATCAGGTCACACATCACACACTGAGATTTCAGCAGTACTGTACTGTGCCTGATACGTACTAGATATGTTCTAGATACTGACAGTCAGCAGAAATATTAGCATACAGAATGTAAATAATTTGTGCTAAACAGCAACATGGACTGAATATATACCCCCAAATACCATACAACTGTAATTATTCCTAAAACTGTAATTGTCCAAAATACAGATGTAATAATAATAATAATAATAATAATAATAATAAAAATAATACATCATTTTCCAGTTTTAACCTGAAAGTATTAGTTATTGTTTACACTGTGTTCACGTCAGAATTAGTTTTAGGTCAATCTTTTCAGCCCACTGACCTTCAAACCTATACACAACATAAAGAACAACAGGAAATTTCTAATTCTGTTAATAAAAATATCTGTATTTGTATCTGTATTCATAAAAAAATCTGTTTATCTGGAGTATTCTGGTGTTTCTGTCAATTTAATAGAAAAAAAATATATGCAATATTACAAAAAATACAAATAAACAAAAACAAATAGTTACACATTATTCACATTTTCATGTTTGTGTTTATATATTTTTTTCATGTATTTTTTATGGATTTTATTATTTATTTAATTTATTATTGATTTGGGCTTCTCTTTATATTTGATATTAAATAGGATAAATAAATTAATAATAAATATTTCTAAACAGATTGTGTGTGAATATATATTTCATTTAGAATAACTATTTATAAATATAAATTAAAAAAAAATCTTTTATAGTGGCAACAACAACAAACATCGAATCTGGAATTTTCCAAAATCACACTCGGCTCAGACGTTTGTGGAAACTTACAGAATAAATGGTTGTTGGGTGAGTCACATGGAGATACCCATATTTCCCCAAATTTCATGAATACAGCGTGTGTGTGTGTGAGTGTGTGTGTGTGTGTGTGTGTGTGTGTGTGTGTGTGTGTGTGTGTGTGTGTGTGTGTGTGAGTGTGTGTGAGTGTATGTGTAAGTGTGTGTGAGTGTGTGTGTGAGTGTGTGTGTACTCTTACTAGAGTAAGTAGTGTAAAAGCACTACTTACTCTATTAATACTGATTAATATTTAATAATAAAGTGTAAAAGTACTACTTACTCTATTAATACTGTTTAATATTTAATAATAAAGTGTAAAAGTAATACTTACTCTATTAATACTGTTTAATATTTAATAATAAAGTGTAAAAGTATTACTTACTCTATTAATACTGTTTAATATTTAATAATAAAGTGTAAAAGCACTACTTACTCTATTAATACTGTTTAATATTTAATAATAAAGTGTAAAAGTAATACTTACTCTATTAATACTGTTTAATATTTAATAATAAAGTGTAAAAGTATTACTTACTCTAACAATACTGTTTAATACTTAATAATAAAGTGTAAAAGCACTACTTACTCTATTAATACTGTTTAATATTTAATAATAAAGTGTAAAAGTAATACTTACTCTATTAATACTGTTTAATATTTAATAATAAAGTGTAAAAGTATTACTTACTCTATTAATACTGTTTAATATTTAATAATAAAGTGTAAAAGCACTACGTACTCTATTAATACTGATTAATATTTAATAATAAAGTGTAAAAGCACTACTTACTCTATTAATACTGATTAATATTTAATAATAAAGTGTAAAAGCACTACTTACTCTATTAATACTTTTTAATATTTAATAATAAAGTGTAAAAGCACTACGTACTCTATTAATACTGATTAATATTTAATAATAAAGTGTAAAAGCACTACTTACTCTATTAATACTGATTAATATTTAATAATAAAGTGTAAAAGCACTACTTACTCTATTAATACTTTTTAATATTTAATAATAAAGTGTAAAAGTACTAGTTACTCTATTAATACTGTCTAATATTTAATAATAAAGTGGAAAAGCACTACTTACTCTATTAATACTTTTTAATATTTAATAATAAAGTGTAAAAGTACTACTTACTCTATTAATACTGATTAATATTTAATAATAAAGTGTAAAAGCACTACTTACTCTATTAATACTTTTTAATATTTAATAATAAAGTGTAAAAGTACTACTTTCTCTAATAATACTGTTTAATATTTAATAATAAAGTGTATAAGCACTACCTACTCTATTAATACTGATTAATATTTAATAATAAAGTGTAAAAGCACTACTTACTCTATTAATACTGATTAATATTTAATAATAAAGTGTAAAAGCACTACTTACTCTATTAATACTTTTTAATATTTAATAATAAAGTGTAAAAGCACTACTTACTCTATTAATACTTTTTAATATTTAATAATAAAGTGTAAAAGCACTACGTACTCTATTAATACTGATTAATATTTAATAATAAAGTGTAAAAGCACTACTTACTCTATTAATACTGATTAATATTTAATAATAAAGTGTAAAAGCACTACTTACTCTATTAATACTTTTTAATATTTAATAATAAAGTGTAAAAGTACTACTTACTCTATTAATACTGTCTAATATTTAATAATAAAGTGGAAACGTACTACTTACTCTAATAATACTGTTTAATATTTAATAATAATGTGTATAAGCACTACCTACTCTATTAATACTGTTTAATATTTAATAATAAAGTGTAAAAGCACTACTTACACAATTAATACTGTTTAATATTTAATAATAAAGTGTATAAGCACTACCTACTCTATTAATACTGTTTAACATTTAATAATGAAGTGTAAAAGCACTACTTCCTCAAATTATACTGTTTAATATTTAATAATAAAGTGTAAAAGCTCTACTTACTCTATTAATACTGTTTAATATTTAATAATAAAGTGTTTATTGAGTAAATAAAAACTTCTTGTCTGAAGCTGGACTATATCTCTCTGATTGTAATACTATAATAATAATAATAATAATAATAATAATAATAATAACAATAATAATAACAATAATAATAATAATAATAATAATAATAATAATAATACAGTCAGGAATTTCAGATGTTCTTCAGAAATACTCTGTTATAATGTCTGCCCACTCCTTCAAACACCTCATAGAACACTGGTTCACTCAGATCACAGGATGCTGGTTTTTCTAATAGTTAAAATTCAGAAGACTACAATGGGTGGGGGGGGGGGGGGTAGAGCTTTTTCCTACAAAGCCCCAAAATTGTGGAATAATCTCCCAGTTAATGTTCGGATACAGTCTCAATATTTAAGTCTAGACTGAAAACATACTTGTTTAGTAGCTTTTGGTAATTAATCTTCTCTTTTAGATAAAGGCAGGAGATCTGGGGGTTCTTGGACACAGTATGGTCCCATCCACACAAATAGGATGGGACTGTTTCAGCTCCGCCCACTTAACATAAAGACTCAGTCAGAGACTGCCTCAGCCAGAGACTGCCTTAGTCATACACTGCCTCAGCCAGAGACTGCCTCAGTCAGAGACTGCCTCTATCTGTGCAGCTTCTAAAGCTTTGCTATCCAGATTTCAAACAGAGACTCTTTTCTTTGGTATTTAGTTTAAACTGTAAATACTGTTTGACCAGAGGAGGATGGGTCTCCACTTGTGAGTCTGGTTCCTCCCAAGGTTTCTTCCTCCAGTTGAGGGAGGTGTTCTTGCCACTGTTGCCTCTGGCTTGCTCTCTGGGGGGTATATGTTATAACTGTTTTCAAAACTCTGTAAAGCTGCTTTGAGACAACATCGTTGTAAAAAGCGCTATATAAATAAAATTGACTTGACTTGGTCACTCTCTCCCATAAACAAACCCACTTTAGCTTCTTCACTGTTTAGAAGATCTTCTACTGACCTTCATCCAGAACACCAGCTCCTCCATCACAACAGACTCCAGCTCATCTCCTCCGTCTCATATACAGCGTCTGCACAACGGCTGCAGTTTCACTGATCTCTGTTTAATTGATCCTTTATCTTTACATATTAGATTTGGGGTTTTTTTTGCATAAATTATCACCATCCATATAATAAATCCAATAAACCCAATAAATCCATTTAATACATTCATATAATAAATCCAGTAAATCCAGTAAATCTAAATAATAAATCCAGTAAATCTATATAATAAATCCAGTAAATCCAGTAAATCTATATAATAAATCCAGTAAATCTATATAATAAATCCAGTAAATCCAGTAAATCTATATAATAAATCCAGTAAATGTATAGAATAAATCCAGTAAATCTATATAATAAATCCAGTAAATGTATAGAATAAATCCAGTAAATCTATATAATAAATCCAGTAAATGTATAGAATAAATAATTTGTGATGGATGTGTATTGGATCAGGACTGACAGTGAAACACCTCTAAATGCTGTTGAACTCGTTTATTAGTTTTTCTTCTCAGTTTGGAACGTTAAGCCTGTTCTCCGTGTGGAAGCTCGCATTCCTTCAGTAATTAAACCAATCCTTCACACTGGACCGCATACACCGTCATAATCAAACGCTGAGTAACTCCACCCGTCAGCCCCCACCCTGCAGCCCCCACCCGGCGTCCTATTTACGTTGGAGGGCTGTGTTAATTGGTAATTAGGGGCGCGGCGGCGCGTCAGCTGGGCTTTAAACATCATTTCTTTGAGGAATGCGTTCTGGAGCGCCGGCGGAGCTGCAGTTGTAATTGTTACTAGTTATTCACCAGAACCGGTTCTTCAGAGACACGCTCTCCGAGTAGAACGTTTGTTTTTCATGTCATATTTTAATTAATTACCTCATTTATTCACTGTTCTACAGCCACGCCGAGACCCTCCGTCTCCTCTACACCGAGTCACGTGACCTCCAGAGCCTCGACAAACCAAACACAGGACCCTCACCACCGTACTGACCACTACACCACCGTACTGACCACTACACCACCGTATTAACCACTACACCACCGTACTGACCACTACACCACCGTATTAACCACTACACCACCGTACTAACCACTACACCACCGTACTGACCACTACACCACCATACTGACCACTACACCACCATACTTACCACTACACCACCGTACTAACCACTACACCACCGTACTAACAACTACACCACCGTACTAACCACTACACCACCATACTAACCACTACACCACCATACTGACCACTACACCACCATACTAACCACTACACCACCATACTAACCACTACACCACCGTACTAACCACTACACCACCCTACTAACCACTACACCACCGTACTGACCACTACACCACCGTACTAACCACTACACCACCGTGTGTGAAGTCTCCGAGATCTCCATCATCTCCACCTTTAGAGACCAAAACATGCTCTAGTATGATCTGGGGTTCTAGTCTATGAAGCTAGCTCTTTTCAGTGCAGCTGACATTTACTTAACAGAGAAATAATTAAATATAAATAAATAAATATAAATATAAGTATGAAAAATTAAATATAAATATATATATAAATGTAGTGACCGCTCAGCGAGGGTCTCTCTGCGTCAGCATCTCTCTATGGCCCCCCGACCCCGTGACCCCGGGGGGACGTGGGCTGTGGAGAAGCCTCATCTTCACTGCTGCCATTTGTCTCTGTTGAGCAGAATGTGATGACAAAGTGGGTTTAAGAGTGGAGACACAGTCGAAGCCCACCATCAATAACATCTCAGATAAATCCCGTCCTGATCCGTGAAGGACACACAGACGGGCTGGAATGTTCGGCCTGCTGGAGATTCCCAGATCATATTATATTATCTTCTCTGGGTCACCATGACGACACAGTAACAAGTTTCGTAGTTCTGTTAGGGCAGAGACGTCTGGTCAGCGTTCTCCTGCAGAACTTTAACTTTACACAGAACCATTCCAGCTCTACAGTACTGTCTCAGCAACACACGGTTCCACACAGAACGTTCTACTGAACCGGTTCTGAGTCAGAGCCTCTCAAAGACCTTAATTATGTTTTTCTTTATTAAAAATAAAGACTTTATATTTCATTCTATCATTACCGTAACTGTTAAACAAACCAGAGAGTTCAGTAGTGACTGTTTCAGCAGTCAGTCAATCAATCAATCAAGAATAAAGAAATTTGAAATTTATAAAAAGGTAAATGAGATATAAAAGAAAATCAGAATTTAAAATAATTAAATCTCAGAATAAAAATAAAAATTTAGGTAAAAACAAAAGTTAACAAACAATAATAAATAAATAAAACATAAAAAAACAAAAACAAACTAAAATCATATAAAATGGAACTAAAATGTAATAAAACAGCTGCAGCTTCACAGACTCCGGTAGCAAATTCCAGCTACTGACCAGTTCAGTACTGACTGATTCAGTAGTGACTGTTTGAGCAGTGACTGTTTCAGTAGTGACTGATTCCATAGTGACTGTTTCAGTAGTGACTGATTCAGTAGTGACTGATTCAGTAGTGACTGATTCCATAGTGACTGTTTCAGTAGTGACTGATTCAGTAGTGACTGTTTCAGTAGTGACTGATTCAGTAGTGACTGATTCCATAGGGACTGTTTCAGTAGTTACTGATTCAGTAGTGACTGATTCCATAGTGACTGTTTCAGTAGTGACTGATTCAGTAGTGACTGTTTCAGTAGTGACTGATTCAGTAGTGACTGATTTCATAGTGACTGTTTCAGTAGTGACTGATTCAGTAGTGACTGTTTCAGTAGTGACTGATTCCATAGTGACTGTTTCAGTAGTGACTGTTTCAGTAGTGACTGATTCAGTAGTGACTGATTCCATAGTGGCTGTTTCAGTAGTGACTGTTTCAGTAGTGACTGTTTCAGTAGTGACTGATTCAGTAGTGACTGATTCCATAGTGGCTGTTTCAGTAGTGACTGTTTCAGTAGTGACTGTTTCAGTACTGACTGATTCAGTAGTGACTGTTTGAGCAGTGACTGTTTCAGTAGTGACTGATTCAGTAGTGACTTTTTCAGTAGGCACGGTTTCAGTAGTGACTGTTTCAGTAGTGACTGATTCAATAGTGACTGTTTCAGTAGTGACCGTTTCAGTAGTGACTGTTTCAGCAGTCAGTCAATCAATCAATCAAGAATAAAGAAATTTGAAATTTATAAAAAGGTAAATGAGATATAAAAGAAAATCAGAATTTAAAATAATTAAATCTCAGAATAAAAATAAAAATTTAGGTAAAAACAAAAGTTAACAAACAATGATAAATAAATAAAACATAAAAAAAACAAAAACAAACTAAAATCATATAAAATGGAACTAAAATGTAATAAAACAGCTGCAGCTTCACAGACTCCGGTAGCAAATTCCAGCTACTGACCAGTTCAGTACTGACTGATTCAGTAGTGACTGTTTGAGCAGTGACTGTTTCAGTAGTGACTGATTCCATAGTGACTGTTTCAGTAGTGACTGATTCAGTAGTGACTGATTCCATAGTGACTGTTTCAGTAGTGACTGATTCAGTAGTGACTGTTTCAGTAGTGACTGATTCAGTAGTGACTGATTCCATAGGGACTGTTTCAGTAGTTACTGATTCAGTAGTGACTGATTCCATAGTGACTGTTTCAGTAGTGACTGTTTCAGTAGTGACTGATTCAGTAGTGACTGATTCCATAGTGGCTGTTTCAGTAGTGACTGTTTCAGTAGTGACTGTTTCAGTAGTGACTGATTCAGTAGTGACTGATTCCATAGTGGCTGTTTCAGTAGTGACTGTTTCAGTAGTGACTGTTTCAGTACTGACTGATTCAGTAGTGACTGTTTGAGCAGTGACTGTTTCAGTAGTGACTGATTCAGTAGTGACTTTTTCAGTAGGTACGGTTTCAGTAGTGACTGTTTCAGTAGTGACTGATTCAATAGTGACTGTTTCAGTAGTGACCGTTTCAGTAGTGACTGTTTCAGTAGTAACTGTAGTGGTACTGACTGATTCAGTAGTGACTGTAGTGGTACTGACTGTTTCAGTAGTAACTATTTGGGTACTGACTGATTCAGTAGTGACTGTAGTGGTACTGACTGTTTCAGTAGTAACTATTTGGGTACTGACTGTTTCAGTAGTAAGTTTCGGTAATGACCATTTTATTTTATTTTGAGTAGAACTCAGAAACGCTAGTCAGTACAAACAGATATTTTATTAAATCACAAAACACTTCCTGATTGTCGACTATTTTGGTTTTAGTTGAGTTTTTACTGGTTTTGTGTTTATTTATAAATATTTTAATGAAATATCAGAACTGATTAATCAAATCTGCATAAACACTGCAAATCACATCTGATCAGAGATCTGTAATTATTTGTGTGTGATGTTTCAGGTAATGACCAATTGCTCACCCTGTGGTCATGAGGGTCAGAGACACAGTCTAACTTCCTGCAGGGGTGTGGCTAAATTAAGGCCCCGCCCACCAACTGAAACAATCCTACATGTAATGTATAAATGCCAGACTCTCAGAAAATGGTTCTCCGGACGTTCTTCAGTAAACGTTTCAGTAGGGACAGAATTAGTGATGTTATTGGAGATGTATGAGTCTCTGTATCACCCCAACATCATATCTCACACTACTTTGGTTTCTCTGCTGAAGAACCCTTGAAGAACCCGGTTGGTGGGTCTGCGTGGACGTCCCAGGTTCTCTGGTGAACTGAACGTTTGTGCTGCGGAGACGTGTGTCTGTTTGTGTGACGTAGGAAGGGAATAAGCGTTCCGCAGGACGGAGTGAATGGAGCCGTTCAGCAGGAACCCCGCTGAGATCCACATGAGGGGCAGATGAGATCCATCGTGAGGTACAAACACGGAGTTAAAAGACCCTTTGGCTCGAGAGGGAGCGAAAAACAGCGAGGCGGGGGTCAGAGGTCGTCCTCGGTGATGAATGAGCAAATAAATACGAGTCGGAGTTTCGGCTCATAGAGCGGAATTCCCTTTCACATTCCACATGCACAGCATTCCACACGCATGCAATCAACTGCCTGTCTGTCTGAGCCGTGTCCACAGCAGCGGGCAGTACCGGGTGACCGCGGCCTGGATCTGTGTCGGGGGTGACTGATGGGAGTGCTACAGGAGCGGAAGTGTCCAGCGTGAAGAACGCACGCAGTGGACGTTCCTTTCACCAGGAAACCGAGCCGGATTATTATTGTCCCCTCAGAACGTCCCGGTGGTCTCAGGGCACCAGATTATCAGAGATCACATACGTTTCTGTTAATCTCTAATTCAGTTTAATCCCAGGACGGAATAATCAGACCAGACGTTCCGAACATACAGCAGACGAGATCCCGCAGAACGGGCGGAGCAAACAGCCGGCAGGACAAGTCCACCCGCGTTTATTTAAACAGTTCTAGTTTGTGAAAGTCATTAGAGGTTCTCTTACGAGACTGTCAAACGGATAGAACACTGAGTCACTGAGCCTCGATCAAGTTTTATGATGTATGCTGTGTGTTTTATGCTGTATGCTGTGTGTTTTATGATGTATGCTGTGTGTTTTATGATGTATGCTGTATGATTAATGATGTATGCTGTATGATTAATGATGTATGATGTGTATTTTATGACGTATGCTGTGTATTTTATGATGTATGCTGTGTTTTATGATGTATGCTGTGTGTTTTATGATGTATGCTGTGTATTTTATGATGTATGCTGTGTTTTATGATGTATGCTGTGTATTTCATGATGTACGCTGTGTATTTTATGATGTATGCTGTGTTTTATGATGTATGCTGTGTGTTTTATGATGTATGCTGTGTATTTTATGATGTATGCTGTGTTTTATGATGTATGCTGTGTATTTTATGATGTATGCTGTGTGTTTTATGATGTATGCTGTATGATTAATGATGTATGCTGTATGATTAATGATGTATGCTGTATGATTAATGATGTATGCTGTGTGTTTTATGATGTATGCTGTATGATTAATGATGTATGCTGTGTATTTAATGACGTATGCTGTGTGTTTTATGATGTATGCTGTATGATTAATGATGTATGCTGTGTGTTTTATGATGTATGCTGTATGATTAATGATGTATGCTGTGTATTTTATGATGTATGCTGTGTATTTTATGATGTATGCTGTGTGTTTTATGATGTATGCTGTATGATTAATGATGTATGCTGTATGATTAATGATGTATGCTGTGTATTTTATGATGTATGCTGTGTATTTTATGATGTATGCTGTGTGTTTTATGATGTATGCTGTATGATTAATGATGTATGCTGTATGATTAATGATGTATGATGTGTATTTTATGACGTATGCTGTGTATTTTATGATGTATGCTGTGTTTTATGATGTATGCTGTGTGTTTTATGATGTATGCTGTGTATTTTATGATGTATGCTGTGTTTTATGATGTATGCTGTGTATTTTATGATGTATGCTGTGTGTTTTATGATGTATGCTGTATGATTAATGATGTATGCTGTATGATTAATGATGTATGATGTGTATTTTATGACGTATGCTGTGTATTTTATGATGTATGCTGTGTTTTATGATGTATGCTGTGTATTTTATGATGTATGCTGTGTATTTTATGATGTATGCTGTGTTTTATGATGTATGCTGTGTGTTTTATGATGTATGCTGTATGATTAATGATGTATGCTGTGAATTTTATGATGTATGCTGTGTGTTTTATGATGTATGCTGTGTGTTTTATGATGTATGCTGTATGATTAATGATGTATGCTGTATGATTAATGATGTATGCTGTGTATTTTATGATGTATGCTGTGTTTTATGATGTATGCTGTGTGTTTTATGATGTATGCTGTGTTTTATGATGTATGCTGTGTGTTTTATGATGTATGCTTTGTATTTTATGATATATGATGTAAGATTAATGATGTATACTGTATGATTAATAATGTATGCTGTGTATTTTATGATGTATGCTGTATGATTAATAATGTATGCTGTGTTTTATGATGTATGCTGTATGATTAATGATGTATGCTGTATGATTAATAATGTATGCTGTGTATTTTATGATGTATGCTGTGTTTTATGATGTATGCTGTGTGTTTTATGATGTATGCTGTATGATTAATGATGTATGATGTGTATTTTATGATGTATGCTGTGTTTTATGATGTATGATCTGTGTTTTATGATGTATGCTGTATGATTAATGATGTATGCTGTATGATTAGTGGTGTATGCTGTGTTTTATGATGTATTCTGTATGTTTTAAGATATATGCTGTGTATTTTATAATGTATGCTGTATGATTAATAATGTATGCTGTGTGTTTTATGATATATGCTGTGTATTTTATGATGTATGCTGTATGATTAATAATGTATGCTGTGTTTTATGATATATGCTGTATGATTAATGATGTATGCTGTGTATTTTATGATGTATGCTGTGTGTTGTTTGATGTATGCTGTATGATTAATGATGTATGATGTGTATTTTATGATGTATGCTGTGTTTTATGATGTATGCTGTGTTTTATGATGTATGCTGTATGATTAATGATGTATGCTGTGTGTTTTATGATGTATGCTGTATGATTAATGATGTATGCTGTGTATTTTATGATGTATGCTGTATGATTAATGATGTATGCTGTGTGTTTTATGATGTATGCTGTGTGTTTTATGATGTATGCTGTATGATTAATGATGTATGCTGTGTGTTTTATGATGTATGCTGTGTGTTTTATGATGTATGCTATATGATTAATGATGTATGCTGTGTGTTTTATGATGTATGCTGTATGAATAATGATGTATGCTGTATGATTAATGATGTATGCTGTGTATTTTATGATGTATGCTGTGTTTTATGATGTATGCTGTGTATTTTATGATGTATGCTGTGTGTTTTATGATGTATGCTGTATGATTAATGATGTATGCTTTGTATTTTATGATGTATGCTGTGTGTTTTATGATGTATGCTGTGTGTTTTATGATGTATGCTGTATGATTAATGATGTATGCTGTATGATTAATGATGTATGCTGTGTATTTTATGATGTATGCTGTGTTTTATGATGTATGCTGTGTGTTTTATGATGTATGCTGTGTTTTATGATGTATGCTGTGTGTTTTATGATGTATGCTGTGTATTTTATGATATATGATGTAAGATTAATGATGTATACTGTATGATTAATAATGTATGCTGTGTATTTTATGATGTATGCTGTATGATTAATAATGTATGTTGTGTATTGTATGATGTATGCTGTATGATTAATAATGTATGCTGTGTTTTATGATGTATGCTGTATGATTAATGATGTATGCTGTATGATTAATAATGTATGCTGTGTATTTTATGATGTATGCTGTGTTTTATGATGTATGCTGTGTGTTTTATGATGTATGCTGTATGATTAATGATGTATGATGTGTATTTTATGATGTATGCTGTGTTTTATGATGTATGATCTGTGTTTTATGATGTATGCTGTATGATTAATGATGTATGCTGTATGATTAGTGGTGTATGCTGTGTTTTATGATGTATGCTGTATGTTTTAAGATATATGCTGTGTATTTTATAATGTATGCTGTATGATTAATAATGTATGCTGTGTGTTTTATGATATATGCTGTGTATTTTATGATGTATGCTGTATGATTAATAATGTATGCTGTGTTTTATGATGTATGCTGTATGATTGATGTATGCTGTGTATTTTATGATGTATGCTGTGTGTTGTTTGATGTATGCTGTATGATTAATGATGTATGATGTGTATTTTATGATGTATGCTGTGTTTTATGATGTATGCTGTGTTTTATGATGTATGCTGTATGATTAATGATGTATGCTGTGTGTTTTATGATGTATGCTGTGTTTATGATGTATGCTGTGTGTTTTATGATGTATGCTGTATGATTAATGATGTATGCTGTGTGTTTTATGATGTATGCTGTATGATTAATGATGTATGCTGTGTATTTTATGATGTATGCTGTATGATTAATGATGTATGCTGTGTGTTTTATGATGTATGCTGTATGATTAATTATGTGTGATGTATGATTAATGATGTATGATGTGTATTTAATGACGTATGCTGTGTATTTTATGATGTATGCTGTATGATTAATGATGTATGCTGTGTATTTTATGATGTATGCTTTGTATTTTATGATGTATGCTGTGTGTTTTATGATGTATGCTGTATGATTAATGATGTATGCTGTATGATTAATGATGTATGCTGTGTATTTTATGATGTATGCTGTGTATTTTATGATGTATGCTGTGTGTTTTATGATGTATGCTGTATGATTAATGATGTATGCTGTATGATTAATGATGTATGATGTGTATTTTATGACGTATGCTGTGTATTTTATGATGTATGCTGTGTTTTATGATGTATGCTGTGTGTTTTATGATGTATGCTGTGTATTTTATGATGTATGCTGTGTTTTATGATGTATGCTGTGTATTTTATGATGTATGCTGTGTATTTTATGATGTATGCTGTGTTTTATGATGTATGCTGTGTATTTTATGATGTATGCTGTGTGTTTTATGATGTATGCTGTATGATTAATGATGTATGCTGTGTATTTTATGATGTATGCTGTGTGTTTTATGATGTATGCTGTGTGTTTTATGATGTATGCTGTATGATTAATGATGTATGCTGTATGATTAATGATGTATGCTGTGTATTTTATGATGTATGCTGTGTTTTATGATGTATGCTGTGTGTTTTATGATGTATGCTGTGTTTTATGATGTATGCTGTGTGTTTTATGATGTATGCTGTGTATTTTATGATATATGATGTAAGATTAATGATGTATGCTGTATGATTAATAATGTATGCTGTGTATTTTATGATGTATGCTGTATGATTAATAATGTATGCTGTGTATTGTATGATGTATGCTGTATGATTAATAATGTATGCTGTGTTTTATGATGTATGCTGTATGATTAATGATGTATGCTGTATGATTAATAATGTATGCTGTGTATTTTATGATGTATGCTGTATGATTAATGATGTATGATGTGTATTTTATGATGTATGCTGTGTTTTATGATGTATGATCTGTGTTTTATGATGTATGCTGTATGATTAATGATGTATGCTGTATGATTAGTGGTGTATGCTGTGTTTTATGATGTATGCTGTATGTTTTAAGATATATGCTGTGTATTTTATAATGTATGCTGTATGATTAATAATGTATGCTGTGTGTTTTATGATATATGCTGTGTATTTTATGATGTATGCTGTATGATTAATAATGTATGCTGTGTTTTATGATGTATGCTGTATGATTAATGATGTATGCTGTGTATTTTATGATGTATGCTGTGTGTTGTTTGATGTATGCTGTATGATTAATGATGTATGATGTGTATTTTATGATGTATGCTGTGTTTTATGATGTATGCTGTGTTTTATGATGTATGCTGTATGATTAATGATGTATGCTGTGTGTTTTATGATGTATGCTGTGTTTTATGATGTATGCTGTGTGTTTTATGATGTATGCTGTGTGTTTTATGATGTATGCTGTATGATTAATGATGTATGCTGTGTGTTTTATGATGTATGCTGTGTGTTTTATGATGTATGCTGTATGATTACTGATGTATGCTGTGTGTTTTATGATGTATGCTGTATGATTAATGATGTATGCTGTGTGTTTTATGATGTATGCTGTGTGTTTTATGATGTATGCTGTATGATTACTGATGTATGCTGTGTGTTTTATGATGTATGCTGTGTGTTATATGATGTATGCTATATGATTAATGATGTATGCTGTGTGTTTTATGATGTATGCTGTATGAATAATGATGTATGCTGTATGATTAATGATGTATGCTGTGTGTTTTATGATGTACGCTGTGTGTTTTATGATGTATGCTGTATGATTAATGATGTATGTTGTATGATTAATGATGTATGCTGTGTGTTTTATGATGTATGCTGTATGGTTGATGATGTATGCTGTGTGTTTTATGATGTATGCTGTATGATTAATGATGTATGCTGTGTGTTTTATGATGTATGCTGTGTGTTTTATGATGTATGCTGTGTGTTTTATGATGTACGCTGTGTGTTTTATGATGTATGCTGTATGATTAATGATGTATGCTGTGTGTTTTATGATGTACGCTGTGTGTTTTATGATGTATGCTGTATGATTAATGATGTATGCTGTATGGTTGATGTATGCTGTGTGTTTTATGATGTACGCTGTTTTATGATGTATGCTGTATGAATAATGATGTATGCTGTATGATTAATGATGTATGCTGTGTGTTTTATGATGTATGCTGTGTGTTTTATGATGTATGCTGTATGATTAATGATGTATGCTGTGTGTTTTATGATGTACGCTGTGTGTTTTATGATGTACGCTGTGTGTTTTATGATGTATGCTGTATGGTTGATGATGTATGCTGTATGATTAATGATGTATGCTGTGTGTTTTATGATGTATGCTGTGTGTTTTATGATGTATGCTATATGATTAATGATGTATGCTGTGTGTTTTATGATGTATGCTGTATGAATAATGATGTATGCTGTATGATTAATGATGTATGCTGTGTGTTTTATGATGTATGCTGTATGGTTGATGATGTATGCTGTGTGTTTTATGATGTATGCTGTATGGTTAATGATGTATGCTGTGTGTTTTATTATGTATGCTGTGTGTTTTATGATGTATGCTGTATGCTAATCAATGTTTCTGGATGAATGAAGCCTTGAAGGCTGTTTGAGTTCTTCTTGTTTACGAGGCCACCAGAGCTGTTAAAATGTAACGTTAGCCGGCTCTCATGACCACCAGCCAGCGGCACAATGAGGAATTAGGGAGTCGCAACAATTTAATTACCGTCCAGCCAGTGGGGGTGGGGGGTGGTGGGTGCTCAGCTCCTGCCAGCTCATCACCAACCTCACTGCTAGGACCAAAAAAAAACACCACAGGTCCTAACCGCTCACGACCAGAGATTATTCTCCAACCTGGCAACCCACTATTTACAGATATGATTTAGTTCAACTTCTCCAGCTCGGGGCTCTCCGGGCGCGGTGGCCAGGGATGCTGAGAACATGCACAGATATAGGAACCACTCTCCTGTAGATACGGAACAGTTTCAGCAGCTGGAATGTTAACGTGCGGTAAACGCTGATCCTAATTGTTCTGAGTAAATACATTAGCGTCTCTCTCTCTGCGACTGACCGGCTAATCCACTCTCTCCTGATAAGACCGGGCCAGCTCCGCTCCGCACTGCCGTATTCCCACTTACAGTTTGTTGGGAAACAAACAAAGGCAAATATTTGCTGCTCAGCTGTCGCTTCAGAAACACAGACAGATAATAAACATTCAGCTGAGCACTACACACGCCACAGGTTCATACAGGTCAGCAGCGCCGGGTCTAATATACAGAGAACGTTAATCAAACGTAAATAGAGTTAACTGTGTAACTGACTGCTATTCAGGATTATATATTCAGAAAACTGAAATGAAGCATCTGTATTCAGTCCAGACTGCATTCACACCACAGTTTACTATAGTACTTAATATTGTACTTAATATAGTACTTAATATAGTACTTAATATTGTATTTAATATAGTACTCTTTTAATGTGTGCTGAATGTTATACTCTATGTGTTGTATGTTGTTCGTTGTGTGTTGTATGTTGTGTGTTATATGTTGTGTGTTGTATGTTGTGTGTTGTGTTGTGTGTTGTATGTTGTGTGTTGTATGTTGTTCGTTGTGTGTTGTATGTTGTGTGTTGTGTGTTGTGCGTTGTGTGTTGTGTTGTATGTTGTGTGTTGTGTGTTGTATGTTGTGTTGTATGTTGTGTGTTGTGTATTGTGTGTTGTGTTGTATGTTGTGTGTTGTGTTGTATGTTGTGTGTTGTATGTTGTATGTTGTGTGTTGTATGTTGTGTGTTTATGTTGTATGTTGTGTGTTGTATCATGTATGTTGTGTCTTGTGTGTTGTATGTTGTGTGTTGTATGTTGTGTGTTGTATGTTGTGTGTTGTGTGCTGTGTGTTGTATGTTGTATGTTGTGTGTTGTGTGTTGTATCATGTATGTTGTGTCTTGTGTGTTGTATGTTGTGTGTTGTATGTTGTATGTTGTATGTTGTATGATGTGTGTTGTATGTTGTGTGTTGTATGTTGTGTGCTGTGTGTTGTATGTTGTGTGTTGTGTGTTGTGTGTTGTGAGATGTGTTGTACGTTGTATGTTGTGTGTTGTGTTGTGTGTAGTATGTTGTGTGTTGTGAGTTGTGTTGTATGTTGTGTGCTGTATGTTGTGTGTTGTGAGTTGTGTTGTATGTTGTATGTTGTGTGTTGTGTTGTGTGTGTAGTATGTTGTGTGTTGTGTTGTATGTTGTGTGTTGTATGTTGTGTGTTGTGTGTTGTATGTTGTATGTTGTGTGTTGTGAGTTGTGTTCTATGTTGTGTGTTGTATGTTGTGTGTTGTGTGTTGTGTGTTGTATTGTGTGTTGTGTGTTGTATGTTGTGTGTTGTGTGTTGTATGTTGTGTGTTGTGTTGTGTGTTGTATGTTGTGAGTTGTGTTGTATGTTGTGTGTTGTGTGTTGTGTTCTATGTTGTATGTTGTGTGTTGTGTTGTGTGTTGTATGTTGTGTGTTGTAAGTTGTGTGTTGTGTTGTATGTTGTGTTGTGTGTTGTGTTGTGTTGTGTGTTGTGTTGTGTTGTGTGTTGTGTGTTGTGTGTTGTATGTTGTGTTGTGTGTTGTATGTTGTGTTGTGTGTTGTATGTTGTATGTTGTGTGTTGTGTTGTGTTCTATGTTGTATGTTGTGTGTGTTGTGTTGTGTGTTGTATGTTGTGTGTTCTATGCTGTGTGTTGTGTGTTGTATGTTGTGTGTTGTGTTGTATGTTGTGTGTTGTGTGTTGTATGTTGTGTGTTGTATGTTGAGTGTTGTATGTTGTATGTTGTGTGTTGTGTGTTGTATGTTGTATGTTGTGTGTTGTGTTGTGTGTTGTATGTTGTGTGTTCTATGCTGTGTGTTGTGTTGTATGTTGTATGTTGTGTGTTGTATGTTGTGTGTTGTGTGTTGTGTGTTGTATGTTGTGTTGTGTGTTGTGTGTTGTATGTTGTATGTTGTGTGTTGTGTTGTGTGTTGTGTTCTATGTTGTATGTTGTGTGTGTTGTGTTGTATGTTGTATGTTGTGTGTTGTATGTTGTGTGTTGTGTGTTGTGTGTTGTATGTTGTGTTGTGTGTTGTGTGTTGTATGTTGTATGTTGTGTGTTGTGTTGTGTGTTGTGTTCTATGTTGTATGTTGTGTGTGTTGTGTTGTGTGTTGTGTGTTCTATGCTGTGTGTTGTGTGTTGTATGTTGTGTGTTGTGTTGTATGTTGTGTGTTGTATGTTGTGTGTTGTATGTTGAGTGTTGTATGTTGTATGTTGTGTGTTGTGTGTTGTATGTTGTATGTTGTGTGTTGTGTTGTGTGTTGTATGTTGTGTGTTCTATGCTGTGTGTTGTGTTGTATGTTGTATGTTGTGTGTTGTATGTTGTGTGTTGTGTTGTGTTGTGTGTTGTGTGTTGTGTATAATATGCTGAGAACATATTTACACTAAAACATACAGCACACATCATTAGTGCTTTATTCATTATTTTAAAATCAGTGTAGCATTTAGCGTTTAGCATGTTAGCTTAACAAATAGATTTCAATCAACAGCTACTACACATACAGTGCTCCTCTTGAAGTCTGAGTAGACTGATCAATCAATGTGATCACTTATTAATCTCAGTGCTACTCAAACTAAGAGTGAGGGGGTTTAGTCTCGGTGCTGTACTCGGCTGGGGGGTCTGTAGGAGTAACAGTGAAAATCTTCATTCAACATATTACCAGAATGATTTATTGATCTACCTATTAATTATTTACTATTAATTATCCTGTATCCACTATGAATTATTCAGTATCTATTATTATTATTATTATTATTATTATTATTATTATTATTATTATTATTACAGCTCTCTGGTTGTGAGAGTGAGGAACTGAAGAGTGGTCCTGAGGGTCAGTAGTTTCCTGGATAGGAATTAAATCTAGACTTGATTGCAGCCGGTGGTGAATTTCCTTTGGACGTGAACTGCAGTCTAGGCTTCCTCTTAATCCGGTTCTGGGAACGTGGCCGAGAGAGATTAAGGGGTTAAACGGTGGAAAATATGATTCATAGACATTAAACATTTTATATATGTTATGAGACGTTACCTGAATACGCTCTGGACTGATTGGTTCTGACGACTTTCTGAACGACATCCAAACAGCTGAGTGTGTTTTTAAACCTCTGCCAGGATCGGACCCGGACCGGCGGCGCCGGCGCTGCTACATCTACAGAGGAGCAGTTCAAGAGAAGATGAAGAACTTCTGATAATAAACAAACAAATACATACAACAACATAAACAACATTAAAAGTGTTTACAGAGATTCTGCTGAAATACTGTGTGGTGTGAGCAGTGAAGCAGGTGGAGCTGAACTAACATGATTATAAATATAAAATTATATATATATACATATATACAACAACAATAATAATAATAATAACAATAATAATAATAATAATAATAATAATAATAATAATAATAATAATAATAACAACAACAATAATAAGAATAAAAATGATAATAATAACAATAATAATAATAATAATAATAGTAATAATAATATGCTAGATCTTCATAACGTGCTGTGTTCTTCACGCTGGACTGATGTTCGGGTTCTGATCATGTTCGGTTCCTGCAGCTCTGCTGGCTGGGGTTTTGTCTGCGTGTGTTCTGAGAAGGTTCTTTCCGTCCTGGAGGGCGGAGCTGCTTTCAGAGACGTGGTTTATGAAGAAAAGCCCCGGGAGCCAGTCCTGGGCCCATTTTCCTGGAGTTGGCGCTGCCGGTTTGGTGGAGCCTGTGGGATACGGTTCCATCTCTTTTTTTATCTTAAAGTAAAATCACCTGGGATGTAATTAATTAATTTGAAGCAGCTCGTGTGGCGGGGCGGCACATGTGTTTCAGAGCAGGCTGTGGTCTCTGCGTTCTGGGTGATTGGGATTAATAACGAGGGCCAATTTCAAATCGAAATTGGAGCACCTAATAGAGCGGGCGGGGTGAGGGGGGGTAAGGGTGGGGGGGGTACTGTGGGGGGGATCATGAGGCCACTGGAACAAAAACAGTCTGTGTGCATTTACAACAGTGCCGCATCAGATTACAGCGAGTATCTACCATCACAGTTACACGGCAGGACCTTCTGAGGAGCTCTAGAACACTTCAGCCGAGCTGCTGGAGGAGAAGACGCTCCAGGAACGCTCGTTACACCTGGTTAAGTATTAATACCCATCCTGGAATCATACTGTCCTTCAAAGAAATGAAGGAATCCCAAAGGAAGCGTCTCTGCTCAAGGCAAAAGGAATGTTATCAAAATGCTAATGTTAATAATTATCCACAAACTCAACGTTAGCATTAGCTTCACGTCTAATGATGGTCCAACCAGAGACCTTCAAGAAGAACCGAAGGTGAAAAACAAAGTTACAACAAACAAACACAGCGAGGTCAGGATCCCAGCCCAGCTCCTCTCCCAGGAGTAAATCTCAGGACCAGACGGCAGACTTAATGTAGACATACAGGCAGATACAGCTGAACTCACATTGTTATCTAGAACCTCGCACTCCACCACTCAGAATTATACTCTGTTATCTAGAACCTGCTTACACTAACACTCATTGAGTGATAGTACAATCAGGCTCTAGATAAGTTATGTAAAAACTGCTTACACTACCACTCATTCTCACACCAAGTTACTAGAACCTGCTTACACTATCATTCCCATTCACGCAGTAAGATAGAACCTGCTTACACTACCACTTATTCTCACAGCAAGTTACCTAGAACCTGCTTACACTATCACTCATTCACACTCAGTTATCCAGAACCTGCTTACTCTATCTCGCAGATTCACTCAGTAAGATAGAACCTGCTTACACTACCACTCATTTTTACACTGTTATCTAGAACCTGTTTACACCACTACTCATATTCACACTATAGTTATCTAGAATGTGCTTACACTACCACTCATATTCATCCCTGTTATCTAGAACCTGTTTACACCTCCACTCATATTCACACTATAGTTATCTAGAACATGCTTACTCTATCTCTCAGATTCACTCAGTAAGAAAGAACCTGCTTACACTATCACTCATTCACAAAGAGATATCTAGAACCTGCTTACAGCACCATTATTTTTTACACTGTTATCTAGAACCTGTTCACACCACTGCTCATATTCACACTATAGTTATCTAGAATGTGCTTACACTACCACTCATATTCACCCTGTTACCTAGAACCTGTTTACACCACCACTCATATTCACACTATAGTTATCTAGAACATGCTTACTCTATCTCTCAGATTCACTCAGTAAGAAAGAGCCTGCTTACACTATCACTCATTCACAAAGAGATATCTAGAACCTGCTTACACAACCACTCATTTTTACAGTTATCTAGAACCTGTTCACACCACTGCTCATATTCGCACTGTAGTTATCTAGAATGTGCTTACACTACCAACCATATTCACCCTGTTATCTAGAACCTGTTTACACCACTACTCATATTCACCCTGTTATCTAGAATGTTGTTATTTTTAAAATATTAATATTTGCTGTGCCACTCCCACTGCCCATAGCTTCAGACGGAGAACCGGAACCGTGTCTGGCTGCTGGTTCTGCGGTGCCGGTTGAGGTGTAGAGAGTACACATCTCTGCAGCGGTTCTGTGGCGCTCCTGATAGCGTGACCTAAAAACCTGTGGGCGGAGCCACGCCGAGCTATTTATAATTTTAAATTGAAATAAAAGGCAGAGAAACTGACTCAGAACTTTCACCTGGGTTTCCATAGCGACGGTGGGTCTGGCCTCCAGCAGCCGGTACACGACCCGCCAGCGTAGAACTTTACCCAGTTAGGCGGCGAGCGAGGCGGCGCTGGCGGCCGTGACGTCGTCCTGTTCAGAGCTTGTAGCGACTCTACGCTCGGCGACGACCTGCCAACATAAACGCTGAGGCCTGCGGGCGGGTCTGGGGCCCGACTCGGCGCTCCCAGCCTCGGCGTGTTGGACCGGAACCGGCTTGTTTTCATATCTACTCCGTCCCGCGCCAGAAAACGTCACTTATTTAGATGGATGGACATCTCTATGGTCACCAGACATCACAAGGGTGTAATCATCTGTCCTAATTGTCTTCACTCATGGACGGAGCTCCAGTTACTCGACTCGGAGCGTGAGCCAAATTCCATATGTCCATTCCCTAAACGCAGCTGACTCTGGTGACTAATTCTTGGACGGGAATCAGAAACTTCAACGTCTGTTTTAAGCTCAGGAAACGGAGCTGGACTGTCAGTCATCTGAGACACCGTCACCGAAATAGAGGTTCTTAAATTAAACATATGGAATAATAAACATCTATAAATCTCATTAGAGCTGCTGTGTCTGATCAGAGGACTGTTTACACCCAGACGTCTAATAATACTACAAAAAACAAAACTTAAAAAATTACTGTAAAATAGTTCAGATGGTCTTTACAGTGGTGGTGATGATGTTTACAGTGGTGATGATGATGTTTACAGTGGTGGTGATGGTGTTTATAGTGGTGGTGGTGATGGTGTTTACAGTGGTGGTGATGATGTTTACAGTGGTGGTGATGATGTTTACAGTGGTGGTGTTTATAGTGGTGGTGATGATGTTTACAGTGGTGGTGATGTTGTTTACAGTGGTGGTGATGGTGTTTACAGTGGTGGTGATGATGTTTACAGTGGTGGTGATGGTGTTTACAGTGGTGGTGTTTACAGTGGTGGTGGTGGTGATGATGTTTACAGTGGTGGTGATGGTGTTTACAGTGGTGGTGATGATGTTTACAGTGGTGGTGATGATGTTTACAGTGGTGGTGTTTACAGTGGTGGTGGTGGTGATGATGTTTACAGTGGTGGTGATGGTGTTTACAGTGGTGGTGTTTACAGTGGTGGTGATGATGTTTACAGTGGTGATGGTGTTTACAGTGGTGGTGATGGTGTTTACAGTGGTGGTGATGATGTTTACAGTGGTGGTGATGATGTTTACAGTGGTGGTGATGGTGTTTACAGTGGTGGTGTTTACAGTGGTGGTGATGATGTTTACAGTGGTGATGGTGTTTACAGTGGTGGTGATGGTGTTTACAGTGGTGGTGATGGTGTTTACATTGGTGGTGATGATGTTTACAGTGGTGGTGATGATGTTTATAGTGGTGGTGATGGTGTTTACAGTGGTGGTGATGTTGTTTACAGTGGTGGTGATGGTGTTTACAGTGGTGGTGATGGTGTTTACAGTGGTGGTGATGGTGTTTATAGTGGTGGTGGTGATGGTGTTTACAGTGGTGGTGATGATGTTTACAGTGATGGTGTTTACAGTGGTGGTGTTTATAGTGGTGGTGATGATGTTTACAGTGGTGGTGATGTTGTTTACAGTGGTGGTGATGGTGTTTACAGTGGTGGTGATGATGTTTACAGTGGTGGTGATGGTGTTTACAGTGGTGGTGTTTACAGTGGTGGTGGTGATGATGTTTACAGTGGTGGTGATGGTGTTTACAGTGGTGGTGGTGATGTTTACAGTGGTGGTGATGTTGTTTACAGTGGTGGTGATGGTGTTTACAGTGGTGGTGATGATGTTTACAGTGGTGGTGTTTACAGTGGTGGTGGTGATGATGTTTACAGTGGTGGTGATGGTGTTTACAGTGGTGGTGTTTACAGTGGTGGTGATGATGTTTACAGTGGTGTTGGTGTTTACAGTGGTGGTGATGGTGTTTACAATGGTGGTAATGATGTTTACAGTGGTGGTGATGGTGTTTACAGTGGTGGTGTTTACAGTGGTGGTGATGATGTTTACAGTGGTGATGGTGTTTACAGTGGTGGTGATGGTGTTTACAGTGGTGGTGATGGTGTTTACATTGGTGGTGATGATGTTTACAGTGGTGGTGATGATGTTTATAGTGGTGGTGATGGTGTTTACAGTGGTGGTGATGTTGTTTACAGTGGTGGTGATGGTGTTTACAGTGGTGGTGATGATGTTTATAGTGGTGGTGGTGGTGTTTACAGTGGTGGTGATGGTGTTTACAGTGGTGATGGTGTTTACAGTGGTGGTGTTGATGTTTACAGTGGTGGTGATGGTGTTTACAGTGCTGATGGTGTTTACAGTGGTGGTGATGGTGTTTACAATGGTGGTGATGATGTTTACAGTGGTGGTGATGATGTTTATAGTGGTGGTGATGGTGTTTACAGTGGTGATTGTGTTTACAGTGGTGGTGATGGTGTTTACAGTGGTGGTGATGATGTTTATAGTGGTGGTGGTGGTGTTTACAGTGGTGATGGTGTTTACAGTGGTGGTGGTGGCTGTGTTTACAGTGGTGGTGATGGTGTTTACAGTGGTGGTGGTGGTGGTGGTGGTGTTTACAGTGGTGGTGATGGTGTTTACAGTGGTGATGGTGTTTACAGTGGTGGTGATGTTTACAGTGGTGGTGATGATGTTTACAGTGGTGTTGATGATGTTTACAGTGGTGGTGATGGTGTTTACAGTGGTGATGATGATGTTTACAGTGGTGGTGATGATGTTTACAGTGGTGTTGATGATGTTTACAGTGGTGGTGATGGTGTTTACAGTGGTGGTGATGGTGTTTACAGTGGTGGTGATGGTGTTTAGAGTGGTGATGATGATGTTTACAGTGGTGGTGATGGTGTTTACAGTGGTGATGATGGTGTTTACAGTGGTGGTGATGATGTTTACAGTGGTGTTGATGATGTTTACAGTGGTGGTGATGGTGTTTACAGTGGTGGTGATGGTGTTTATAGTGGTGGTGATGGTGTTTACAGTGGTGGTGATGGTGTTTACAGTGGTGGTGATGGTGTTTAGCGTGGTGATGATGATGTTTACAGTGGTGGTGATGGTGTTTACAGTGGTGGTGATGGTGTTTACAGTGGTGATGATGATGTTTACAGTGGTGATGATGATGTTTACAGTGGTGGTGATGATGTTTACAGTGGTGATGATGATGTTTACAGTGGTGGTGATGATGTTTACAGTGGTGGTGATGGTGTTTACAGTGGTGGTGATGGTGTTTATAGTGGTGGTGATGGTGTTTACAGTGGTGGTGATGTTGTTTACAGTGGTGGTGATGGTGTTTACAGTGGTGGTGATGATGTTTACAGTGGTGGTGATGGTGTTTACAGTGGTGGTGATGGTAACCAGGGGTCTCCATGTCTACAACACTAATCTACACATTGTATTTACTATGAAACCCACCAGTGAAGCTACACGTGTCTTCTGAGTTTATCTGGATGTTGATGGTAAAATGTGGAAGCTCTGAAAATACTAGGTTTTCTTTGGGGACTATTTGAACCTTACAGCGTCCTGCATGTATCCCTCCACCATGAATGGATTTTAAGACTGAGATCTTCTCTAAACTATCATAAACAGCGTCTCAGAATCAGACAGTGTATTTATAACATCTACTGTTCTGACTGTATCTAGAACAGAGCGTTTCACACAGAACCCTCTCTCTTTACCTATGTGGGATTTTAGAAGTTCTACCTCCAGCACTGAAAGAGAAACACGTTGTTGTAAGAGTGACCCATATGGTTTAGGCCTGTGTGTTTACTGTAATACAGATCACCGTTAGTTTCCACAGGAAGTGAACTGACCCCTGGAACATACGGTGTAATTGTTTAAGAAGAACGTTCAGGTCCACAGATTCACACTTCCTCTGCACATGGTCCGTGTTGGACAAGCTAATTTAGTAAACATGATCAAAGTCCTCTCAGAAAACTGACCTGGGCATTACTCTCACTGGTCCTTACGCAGGACACTGACCACACGTATGTCCAGTTCCTGAAGACACAGTATATCATACACTGGCCGTATACAGGACGTCAGGTTTATTAGAGTCCGGAGCGTAAGATGAACTCGAGAGTAAATCTGAAGTACCTAAGGCAGCTCATCAGTCCGGAAATCTCCACATACTTAACACCAACACACAGACTTCCTACACATTATTCAGTATTTACTATACGTTATTCAGTATTTACTATACGTTATTCAGTATTTACTATACATTATTCAGTATTTACTATACATTATTCAGTATTCACTATACGTTATTCAGTATTTACTACACGTTATTCAGTATTTACTATACGTTATTCAGTATTTACTATACAATATTCAGTATTTACTACACATTATTCAGTATTTACTATACATTATTCAGTATTTACTACACATTATTCAGTATTTACTACACATTATTCAGTATTTACTATACGTTATTCAGTATTTACTAAACATTATTCAGTATTTACTACACGTTATTCAGTATTTACTACACATCTTTCAGTATATACTATATATTATTCAGTATTTACTACACATTATTCAGTATATACTATACATTATTTAGTATTTACTACAGATTATTCAGTATATACTATACATTATTCAGTATATACTATACATTATTCTGTATATACTATACATTATTCAGTATTTACTATACGTTATTCAGTATTTACTATACGTTATTCAGTATTTACTACACATTATTCAGTATTTACTATACGTTATTCAGTATTTACTATACGTTATTCAGTATTTCCTACACATTATTCAGTATTTACTATACGTTATTCAGTATTTACTATACGTTATTCAGTATTTACTATACATTATTCAGTATTCACTATATGTTATTCAGTATTTACTACACGTTATTCAGTATTTACTATACGTTATTCAGTATTTACTATACAATATTCAGTATTTACTATACATTATTCAGTATTCACTATATGTTATTCAGTATTTACTACACGTTATTCAGTATTTACTATACGTTATTCAGTATTTACTATACAATATTCAGTATTTACTACACATTATTCAGTATTTACTACACATTATTCAGTATTTACTACACATTATTCAGTATTTACTATACGTTATGCAGTATTTACTAAACATTATTCAGTATTTACTACACGTTATTCAGTATTTACTACACATCTTTCAGTATATACTATATATTATTCAGTATTTACTACACATTATTCAGTATATACTATACATTATTTAGTATTTACTACAGATTATTCAGTATATACTATACATTATTCAGTATATACTATACATTATTCTGTATATACTATACATTATTCAGTATATACTATACATTATTCAGTATATGCTATACATTATTCTGTATATACTATACATTATTCAATATTTACTACACATTATTTAGTATTTACTACACGTTATTCAGTATTTACTACACGTTATTCAGTATTTACTATATGTTATTCAGTATTTACTACACGTTATTCAGTATTTACTATACATTATTCAGTATTTACTATAAATTATTCAGTATATACTATACATTATTTAGTATTTACTACAGATTATTCAGTATATACTATACATTATTCAGTATATACTATACATTATTCTGTATATACTATACATTATTCAGTATTTACTACACATTATTCAGTATATACTATACATTATTCAGTTTATACTATACATTATTCTGTATATACTATACATTATTCAGTATATACTATACATTATTCAGTATATACTATACATTATTCAGTATTTACTATACAATATTCAGTATTTACTACACATTAGTCAGTGTATACTATACATTATTCAGTATTTACTATACGTTATTCAGTATTTACTACACATTATTCAGTATTTACTAAACATTATTAAGTATTCACCACCAATTATTCAGTATATACTGTACATTATTCAGTATATACAGTAAATTATTCAGTATAAACTATACATTATTAAGTATTCACCACCAATTATTCAGTATATACTGTACATTATTCAGTATATACAGTAAATTATTCAGTATATACTATACATTATTCAGTATTTACTATGCGTTATTCAGTTTTTACTACACATTATTCAGTATTTACTACACATTATTCAGTATTTACTACACATTATTCAGTATTTACTACACATTATTCAGTATTTATTATACTTTAGTAAATTTACTGGTAGTGTGTTGGTGGTGGTAGTGTGTTGGTGGTGGTAGTGTGTTGGTGGTAGTGTGTTGGTGGTGGTAGTGTGTTGGTGGTAGTGTGTTGGTGGTGGTAGTGTGTTGGTGGTGGTAGTGTGTTGGTGGTGGTAGTGTGTTGGTGGTGGTAGTGTGTTGGTGGTGGTAGTGTGTTGGTGGTAGTGTGTTGGTGGTAGTGTGTTGGTGGTGGTAGTGTGTTGGTGGTGGTAGTGTGTTGGTGGTAGTGTGTTGGTGGTAG
>CM038721.1:43314751-43325084 GCA_021613375.1 Megaleporinus macrocephalus | reverse complement strand
GTGAAGGTAGTGTTACAGTTTACCTGTACACAGGTGGGTGAAGGTAGTGTTACAGTTTACCTGTACACAGGTAGGTGAAGGTGGTTGTTACAGTTTACCTGTACACAGGTAGGTGAAGGTAGTGTTACAGTTTACCTGTACACAGGTAGGTGAAGGTTAGTGTTAGAGTTTACCTGTACACAGGTAGGTGAAGGTAGTGTTACAGTTTACCTGTACACAGGTAGGTGAAGGTAGTGTTACAGTTTACCTGTACACAGGTAGGTGAAGGTAGTGTTAGAGTTTACCTGTACACAGGTAGGTGAAGGTAGTGTTACAGTTTAGTGTACACAGGTAGGTGAAGGTAGTGTTAGAGTTTACCTGTACACAGGTAGGTGAAGGTTAGTGTTACAGTTTACTGTACACAGGTAGGTGAAGGTAGTGTTAGAGTTTACCTGTACACAGGTAGGTGAAGGTAGTGTTACAGTTTACCTGTACACAGGTAGGTGAAGGTAGTGTTACAGTTTACCTGTACACAGGTAGGTGAAGGTAGTGTTACAGTTTACCTATAAACAGGTAGTTTAAGGTAGTTTTTCAGTTTACCTGTACACAGGTACGTGAAGGTAGTGTTCCAGTTTACTTATAAACAGGTAGGTGAATGTAGTGTTACAGTTTACCTGTACACAGGTAGGTGAAGTTAGTGTTACAGTTTACTTATAAACACAGGTAGGTGAAGGTAGTGTTACAGTTTACCTGTACACAGGTAGGTGAAGGTAGTGTTACAGTTTACCTGTACACAGGTAGGTGAAGGTGGTGTTACAGGTTACCTGTGATTACAGTGTGTATGTAAGTTACTGAAATGTTTGTTGTTTAAAATAACAGAGTCTAAAACACTGAGACGGGTGGACGTGTCCTTCCTGTAAGCCTGAGGTACACGGAGCGCCGCAGCCGGAAACATCTTGCTCTCCCCACCAGCCCCTCCAGCTAATCTCTGCTCAGGCTTTACGGCCTTGTTTTTGTTTATCTTCGGGCAGGGCGGCGTTGTTGCGGTCCCGTGCGGGTTTTAACGGCGGTGCTCGTTTATCCGCTCCAGTCACGTCCGGACGAATGGCTTCAGGAAAAACGATCTGCGGGAATTTGTGATAAAATATGCAGATGGTGCCGTATTTCTCTTGTCTTAGCGTCCGCTTTGATAAGGATCCAACCACAACAGCTTTTTAACATGACGAACAGTCGCCCCCACTCCGGCTGATGAACCGCTGCAGAGACGGATTCGTTTTCTGGGATAACATTAACCGGACGCCGCGCCGGCCGCACGCCAGAAATATGACTCTCCACCGCAGAGACGGCCGGGATAAAACTTCCTGTTTAACAGGCCTGTGGAGCTGCGGAGAGCAGATTAGCTTCTCTCGTACTGCAGCGCTCTGTAACATCTCACCACCGTCGCTCCAGAACCTCAGAACTCAACGGCTCGGCCGGTCTTTACATCCTGTGATAAAGGAACCAACAAACCAGATATTAACCTATTAATAATATTCTCATCAGATTAACACACACAAACACACAGCCGTTACAGACGCTCAGCTACACACTCTAACACCACTACATGTCAGAGCTCGTACCGATTTGTTCCTCCACTTTTAGCCAAAAGCTTAAAAACTAACACATGTTTAAAACTTTGGGGGTTACTTTGGATTAAGAATTAAAATTTGATAAACAAATTAAAGCAGTGGTCCAGGCCGGTTTCTTCCAGCTCAGAGCATTCGCCAAACTACATTCATCTCTTAATGTTCTAGATCTGGAGAACGTCGTCCAGTAGTAAAATGTGCTGTTGTGTGTAGAGGACGTTTAGCTTCAGAGGTTTTAAACGTTTGTGTACGACTACACGAGTATCTCTTAGTCTGATTACAGTGAAAAACACAGATCAGAACACGGTCCTCTCTCTCTCTGTCTCTCTCTCTCTCTCTCTCTCTCTCTCTCTCTCTCTCTCTCTCTCTCTCTCTGTGAGTTCTCAGACTCTCTGTATCTCTCTCTCTCTCTCTCTCTCTCTCTGTCTCTCTCTCTCTCTCTCCCTCTCTCTCTCTCTCTCTGTGAGTTCTCAGACTCTCTGTCCTCTAAACTACTGATTTTTTGGCTTCAGCTGCTGAAACTGAGCCTGAACTGCAGCTGGCTAACTTAGCATTAGCATGTACCAGCAGAGTAACAGCTTAAAGCACCACATAAATATATAAATAAATAATTAAATAAATAATTAAATGTATCTTTCTGCCACTTTTACAACAAGCAGTTGAAAGTGTGATCTCAGATATGAGTCTTTATCCTCCAACCAGTGTTTTCAGTATCTTGGTACTTGCTACAGCTGGAGGATTTAGCTTAGCATAGCAGGCTACACCTAAAACACTGAACATGCTCGATTTCAGTCACTCCAACATCAATCAGTCCACTTAGTTTTCATCCTCTGTGTCTGTGACATCAGCACCTGTTAGTCTGCTCCAACCTGTACTGGGGGGTTAGGATCTCTTTAGCTGAGCCACGTTAGCTAGACCTACAGCATTAGCCTAGCGCGGATGCTACAGCTCTGAACACCACATAGCAGGTCTGATTTCTGGCTTCTGCTCCTCCAACATCAGCCGCCCGACTTCACTTCCTCAGATTTGAGTTGTTATTATTTAAAACTCGAGCTGAACCTGTTCTGTGAGCAGAGCTGCAGTGTGCTAGCTAAGCTAATGCTAACCAGCTGCTTGCTGCTGTGAAGCTTTGATGTTTATTGAACAGAGGATTTCATGTGTGTGGTGTGTATGTGAGGGAACCGAGCTGACTTTACTGTTTTTGTACTTCATGCAGTTACAAAATACTGACATAAACGTAGATCAGGCAGTAGCTAAGACGTTGCTATGATGTTGATTTTATGTTGCTACAACGTTACGCTGATCCACCGAGCGGTTCGGGACCCTGAACACAGTTAGTGTTTAGTTACAGTAAACCCTGAACAGTCACTTTACAGGAACAAAAACTTTCACTGTGAGTGAATGGAACCAGAAGTGTGTCTGAGCTATAGCGGAGCGTTTCTATTGGTCCATTCATCATCAAATATTCACACAACATAAACAGCAGCTGTCGTGTTCAAACAATGTACTAAAATACTTCATACAGCGATGATGTAGTACTGATTTTTAGCTGGCAGCAGGCCAACAAGACGGCCTCTCGTTCTGTCTATCACAGTTCTCCGCTAGCTCAGTTCTGGGAATTGGGGGGCAGCTTTATATTTTGAGGGTATGTGACCTAACACCCCCCCCAGAGACAGACAGCGCCTACTGTTGGACTCATTAATTCAGTTGCACAGCTGGACCTGCCGAGCGCCGGCTCCTCCGCAGCACCGGGCCCGGGACCTGTTATTCTATTAGCAAGGAAGTCACATTAGCGGCGGAAACGGGGTCAACCGCTCCGGCGCTTACATCACTTATCAGGGAACGAGCGAGTCAACCCAGTTTATTACCCGCCATTAATCTCAGACTAACACCCCACCTGTAGAGGGGCCGCACGGGTTAGGACTAACCTGGCGCTGAAAGAAAGGAGGGGAACACCAGAGAAAGAGAGAAGGAGACATTCCGGCAGGTGAAGGAGAAGAACTGAGGTGAAGGTATATTTGAAGGAAAACTGAACTGTTTTCTTTAATAACCGTCATTAAATTCACTCCTCACTCCATGTTGGCCCTGTTTGGAGAATAAGCACCCAGAACAGCCCATTTTAACAAGATGTGTGATGTCACTGCACATATATCCATCTATCCAACCTGCAGCAGCTTAGCTCCGCCCATTCCCACTGCAGTTATAAGGAACGTTTCAGGACATCCAACAGGGCATCCAATCAGAGCAGAGTTCAGTAACGAGGAGAGGCTGGAAATGTTCAGAATATGATCTGAAAATAGAAACGCTTCAGCTGCATCAGAGCTTCTTCCTCATGAGCGAGTAGAAAGAACACTGGGAAACTGTTTGGACTGTTTTGGTGCATAATTCCAGAAGAAACAGGAAAACTTCAGGATGCATGAGCTCCTTTTCCATGAGCGAGCCCACAAAACACTATATTTATAAATCCCGCTGACCCCACTCTCGTCCAGCCAGTCTGCGGCGTGCTAATTGGCCCGGTGCTTCGTGCTGCTGCACCTGAACCAGGTCACGACGAGGAGGATAATTAGGGGCAGCGGCCTCCATCCAGTCCAGCGCGGTGTATAAAGAGACTGTGATGAGATTATTACAGCAATAAATCCATCAGGCGCGCGACATGCCCGGGAACAGGGCCGGTATTGGGAAAGGAAGCTTTGTGGCGGGTTATTTTGGAACACGGTGAGCCGGTGGGGTGACATCACCTCCGTCCCGCAGCCTGCTCATAAATTCATTATGTTTTATTAAAATAAAACGCTGAACATGTAGTTACAGCGCTGCAGACAATCAGCTGATTTGTCACTGACCACGCTCGCTCTGACCAGACGTTTCCATTTCCCTCATTTTAACAGAGAGCCGCTCGAACACTGAGCATTACAGAGAGGCTACGCTAGAAAAAAGTGGCCAATTTATTAGAAACGTCTACCCTGTTAGTACACATTGTAGGTCTACAGTTATATATTGTAGCTCATATACTGTATGTAATGGAGCAGCATGTAGTATACAGTATATACTAGTGCAGTCTGCAGTACATAGCATATAATATATACCAGTGCAGTATATAACAGTATACAGTATATTATGGTGCAATACTGTATGCAATATACGGTATTTACTGATGCAGTATATACTTGTACAGTACATATTGGTGAAGTATGCAATTATACAGGTTACATCAGTGCATTGTGTATTTGTACTGTACATACATTAAGCAATATGCAGTACACAGTACATACTAGTGCAGTATACAGTGCACATTATATACTAGTGCAGTATACGGTGAACATTATATACTAGTGCAGTATATGGTGAACATTATATACTAGTGCAGTATATGGTGAACATTATATACTAGTGCAGTATATGGTGAACATTATATACTAGTGCAGTATATGGTGCACATTATATACTAGTGCAGTATATGGTGAACATTATATACTAGTGCAGTATATGGTGAACATTATATACTAGTGCAGTATATGGTGAACATTATATACTAGTGCAGTATATGGTGCACATTATATACTAGTGCAGTATATGGTGAACATTATATACTAGTGCAGTATATGGTGAACATTATATACTAGTGCAGTATATGGTGAACATTATATACTAGTGCAGTATATGGTGCACATTATATACTAGTGCAGTATATGGTGAACATTATATACTAGTGCAGTATATGGTGAACATTATATACTAATGCAGTACAGGGTGCACATTATATACTAGTGCAGTATATGGTGAACATTATATACTAGTGCAGTATATGGTGAACATTATATACTAGTGCAGTATATGGTGAACATTATATATTAGTGCAGTATAGGGTGCACATTATATACTAGTGCAGTATATGGTGCACATTATATACTAGTGCAGTATATGGTGAACATTATATACTAATGCAGTATAGGGTGCACATTATATACTAGTGCAGTATACAGTGAACATTATATACTAGTGCAGTATATGGTGCACATTATATACGAGTGCAGTATACGGTGCACATTATATACTAGTGCAGTATACGGTGCACATTATATACTAGTGCAGTATATGGTGAACATTATATACTAGTGCAGTATATGGTGCAAATTATATACTAGTGCAGTATACGGTGCACATTATATACTAGTGCAGTATATGGTGAACATTATATACTAGTGCAGTATGCAGCATATACTAGTGATGTATACAGTATACAGTTTACACTGTAAAAATATGCAGTATACAGTAGATACTATAGAGATATGTATGTATGTATACAGTGTGAGTGTAGTTAATGCTGATGCAGTGTACAGAATGTAGTACACAGTGTGCTTGTTTGAACACAACCATTGTTTACTGTGTTATGTGACGTGAGCTGCTGGTTTTCTTGCTGGTGTGTGATGCTGTTCTGATCTCTGCTGGTGAAAGTGATGATACTAACTGATTAATCTGGATTTAACGACCTGTGTGTTTAATGCGCTCTGTGTTCTGTCCTTGCTGTTCCTCCTAAAGTGACCTTGAGCCTGAAAAACACACATATCTACACCTTCTGCTCCTGTTTACTGCTCATGTACCACAAGTTCTTTTCCTCCCCCTCCCCCAGAAAGCCTCATTAGCTGCCGAGGGCAAATGGGAGATCAGTAAAAAAGCGTAGCGCAGCATCATTAAACACTGTTAAACACTCTAGAAAACACATTCCCAATGACAGCAAGGCCAGTAACAGCCTGGAGCAGAGCCACAGCGCTGAATTCATTCCTCCAGCTGCCCACACGAGTCCAGCTACAAATTACTCCACATCACACATCTCACTGCTCAGAGACGACACCCTGAACCGCATACGGAGCACGTAAACCTCCACCGCGCTCAGACGAGCGTACAGAATCACTCACAGCACAATTAAACCCCCAGTCTTCATCTCGCAGCTCCTCAGCTCCTCAGCTCCTCAGCTCTTCAGTTAAACACTGCAAATGTAATGGAAGCCTGAGGTCAGCCGGGAGGATCCTGATCCCCCATAAACCATAAAGCTAAACGTCCACTAAAAACTATAAACACTGTAAAACTCCCAGTCCGGGCCACACTGGCGACGGGAACTCCACGCTCGTGACTAAACAGAACTATTTGTGAGGAAGAATGAACACGTTCTCACGTTAAAGTAAGAGGTCCAGTGATCTGAGGTCGGCTGTTGGTTCTGTCTCGGTTCTCAGCTTCACTCTGATTATCCAACACACTGGAGAAAACATCTCATATATACATCTTCATCCAACCAGTTCAATCTGGTTTCTACTGATATTAGAACTAAATTACTCTAGAGTTGGTTCTACTGTTAGCATCAGCTCTAGTGTAGTTCTAATGTTGGTTCTACTGTTAGTGTTGGTTCTAGTTTTAACTGTAGTGTAATATTAATGTGTACTGTTAGTGTTAGTTTTAGTTTTAACTGCAGTGTAATATTGATGTGTACTGTTAATGTTAGTTCTAGTTTTAACTGTAGTGTAATATTGATGTGTACTGTTAGTGTTAGTTTTAGTTTTAACTGCAGTGTAATATTGATGTGTACTGTTAATGTTAGTTCTAGTTTTAACTGTAGTGTAATATTGATGTGTACTGTTAGTGTTAGTTCTAGTTGTAACTGTAGTGTAATATTGATGTGTACTGTTAATGTTAGTTCTAGTTTCAACTGTGGTGTAATATTGATGTGTACTGTTAGTGTTGGTTCTAGTTTTAACTGCAGTGTAATATTGATGTGTACTGTTAATGTTAGTTCTAGTTTTAACTGTAGTGTAATATTGATGTGTACTGTTAGTGTTGGTTCTAGTTTTAACTGTAGTGTAATATTGATGTGTACTGTTAGTGTTAGTTCTAGTTTTAACTGCAGTGTAATATTGATGTGTACTGTTAGTGTTAGTTTTAGTTTTAACTGTAGTGTAATATTGATGTGTACTGTTAGTGTTAGTTCTAGTTTTAACTGTAGTGTAATATTGATGTGTACTGTTAATGTTAGTTCTAGTTTTAACTGTAGTGTAATATTGATGTGTACTGTTAGTGTTAGTTCTAGTTTTAACTGTAGTGTAATATTGATGTGTACTGTTAATGTTAGTTCTAGTTTTAACTGTAGTGTAATATTGATGTGCACTGTTAATGTTAGTTCTAGTTTTAACTGTAGTGTAATATTGATGTGTACTGTTAGTGTTAGTTCTAGTTTTAACTGTAGTGTAATATTAATGTGTACTGTTAGTGTTAGTTCTAGTTTTAACTGTAGTGTAATATTGATGTGTACTGTTAGTGTTAGTTCTAGTTTTAACTGTAGTGTAATATTGATGTGTACTGTTAATGTTAGTTCTAGTTTTGACTGTAGTGTAATATTGATGTGTACTGTTAGTGTTAGTTCTAGTTTTAACTGTAGTGTAATATTAATGTGTACTGTTAGTGTTAGTTCTAGTTTTAACTGTAGTGTAATATTGATGTGTACTGTTAGTGTTAGTTCTAGTTTTAACTGTAGTGTAATATTAGTATGCCCTGTTAGCTGTCAGGTATTTTAAAGGTAAGTTAGTTTTACTGGGTAACGTTTATAAGAAAGTATTTTTAAATTGAGCTGTTAAATCTTTCTTCATGGTTTAAACTCTGGACCTGAGTTTCAGACTGAGTGTGTACGTGTGCAGCTGGAATTCAGGCGTACTGATATAACTGTTCTGTTTATGTGTGTAAGATGTTTTACAGGAAGTTGAAGTCGTACAGTTGGAGATGTGAGGTGTTCGGGGATCGACTCAGGAAGCAGTTCTCCCGGCCGGCTGTAAATTCTCACCCCGCGCTCGTTTTCCGTCCAGTCGTGGCCCTCAGCGCGAGGTAGGGCGGTCCGAGGCGGAGTGATCGGAAAGTCATGTGTACGGTTCGGGGCGTTCCAGCCCAGAACCCCGGCCCTGTCGCACAGCCGGCGGCGCGTCACTCCTCTCACACTCGTTTCACTTTATTTTCATTTTCACTAAAAAGTGGAGAGGCAGTAAAACCCGTGCTGACCTCCGACCTCACAAACCTTCATTTCAACCATATCAGCTACATCACTGGAGGTATGGTAGAAAAACAGGACACCCCATAAAAGCCCCATAAACCCTCCTTCTGCAGGGGCCCCGGGGCCGGCCTCGCCGAGACGCAGGGAGGGGAACAGTGGGGTCATATTTAAAACGGCTAAACGGGACCATCAGAGTTCAGCCTGACTTTACAGAGCTTATTTAAACCTTCTCTGCTCAGACCCGTCTCCTGCTCCACCGCAGAGCCAGAGGGCTGTTTGGTTTCTCTCAGGTTCGACGATGAGACACCTGTCACGGTGCTGCCGCAGGCTCTCCGCTGTGGTGCGTCAGGAGCACTGAGAAGAAGCTCTCTGGTGCAGGTAGATCTAAAAACCATAACATCCATGTTTATGAAGAACAGTGATCAGAACCCACGTTACAATCACTGACCACCTCACACCACCTGACCTCTGAATTACTGACCACCTCACACCACCTGACCTCTGAATTACTGACCACCTCACACCACCTGACCTCTGAATTACTGACCACCTCACAACAACTGACCTCTGTATTACTGACCACCTCACACCACCTGACCTCTGTAAGTATAACTTACTGTATATATATATATATATATATATATATATATATATATATATATATATATATATATATATATATATATATATATATACTGTATTATTTATGTGATATAAAGTGTATAAACATTTCTATGATATATAGTTTTTTCTTGAGTACGTAAAAGTTTCCTGTCTAAAAAAATAATATATATCCAGAGTATCCAGAGTAGTCAGTTAATGAAGTATAAATACTTTGTTACCTTACTTAAGTAGAAATGTTGGTTATTTATACTTTATTGGAGTAATTATTATTTAGTTGACTTTTTACTTTCTTTTTACATTTACACTCCATTATTTGTACTTTCTACTCCTTACATTTACACTCCATTATCTGTACTTTCTACTCCTTACATTTACACTCCATTATCAGTACTTTCTACTCCTTACATTTACACTCCATTATCAGTACTTTCTACTCCTTACATTTACACTCCATTATCAGTACTTTCTACTCCTTACATTTACACTCCATTATCAGTACTTTCTACTCCTTACATTTACACTCCATTATCAGTACTTTCTACTCCTTACATTTTAAACATAGTCTCGTTACTCCTATTTCACTTCAGTTTGTTTTCATTCATGTACATTTACATTCCAGTAAAGATTATTGATAACATGTCTTTGAAGTTTGACTTCATTACAATACTTATAGACTAGTCATCATATCTTCTGCTCCATAAACACATGTTAATGTTCAGTAGTAACAGATATGCTTCTTTAATATATTTACATTGTACTAAACTACATTCATGTTTAATGGGTGTATATGAGCTGAAACAGGAAGCCTAGCGCATCCCAAATTTATCAACATTAACATTTTAATATAACATTATAGTCATTATGGCTTTTAGAAGAATGGGGTTTTGGGGAGGTGGGCTAGTGCACTATAGACCCCTGTGGTGCAGCCTAAGCTTTCGTTCTTAATGGTATTTTTTTCCTTACATTACTTTTACTTTTATACTTTAAGTAGTTTGGAAAGCAGTACTTTTACACTTTTACTGGAGTAAAAAGCTTCAGTTCATACTTCAGCTTCTACAGATGTATTTTTAAACCTCTG
>CM038721.1:43259751-43309751 GCA_021613375.1 Megaleporinus macrocephalus | reverse complement strand
TGTGTTAGTGAATCTATGTGTTAGTGAGTCTCTGTGTTAGTAAATCTCTGTGTTAGTGATTCTATGTGTTAGTGATTCTATGTGTTAGTGATTTTCTGTGTTTGTGAATCTATGTGTGAATATAAATGTTTTTGATCTCTATGTTAGTGAG
This sequence comes from Megaleporinus macrocephalus, assembly GCA_021613375.1. NCBI lineage: Eukaryota > Metazoa > Chordata > Actinopteri > Characiformes > Anostomidae > Megaleporinus > Megaleporinus macrocephalus. Next base: position 43,309,600 of record CM038721.1, on the reverse strand, counting down.
TCCCTGTGTTAGTGAATCTCTGTGTTAGTGAGTCTCTGTGTTAGTGAGTCTCTGTGTTAGTGATTCTCTGTGTTAGTAAGTCTCTGTGTTAGTGAGTCCCTGTGTTAGATTTTGTGTTAGTGAGTCCCTGTGTTAGTGAGTCCCTGTGTTAGTGATTCTCTGTGTTAGTGATTTTGTTAGTGAGTCTTTGTATTAGTGATTCTCTGTGTTAGTGATTCTCTGTATTTGTGAATCTGTGTTAGTGAGTCTCTGTGTTAGTGAATCTCTGTGTTAGTGATTTTGTTAGTGAGTCTTTGTATTAGTGATTCTCTGTGTTAGTGAGTCTCTGTGTTAGTGAGTCCCTGTGTTAGTGAGTCTCTGTGTTAGTGATTCTCTGTGTTAGTGATTTTGTTTTAGTGAGTCTCTGTTAGTGATTCTCTGTTAGTGATTCTGTGTTAGTGTGTATTTGTATTAGTGATTCTATGTGTTAGTGATTCTTTGTGTTTGTGAATCTATGTGTTAGTGAGTCTCTGTGTTAGTGAATCTCTGTGTTAGTGATTATGTTAGTAAGACTTTGTATTAGTGATTCTCTGTGTTAGTGAGTCTCTGTGTTAGTGAGTCTCTGTGTTAGTGATTTTGTGTTAGTGAATCTCTGTGTTAGTGAATCTCTGTGTTAGTGAATCTCTGTGTTAGTGAGTCTCTGTGTTAGTGAGTCTCTGTATTAGTGAGTCTGTGTTAGTGAATCTCTGTGTTAGTGAATCTCTGTATTAGTGAGCCTCTGTGTTGGTGATTCTCTGTGTTAGCGAGTCTCTGTATTAGTGAGTCTGTGTTAGTTAATCTCTGTTAGTGATTATGTGTTAGTGAGTCTCTGTGTTAGTGAATCTCTGTATTAGTGAGTCTCTGTGTTGGTGATTCTCTGTGTTAGTGAGTCTCTGTATTAGTGAGTCTGTGTTAGTTAATCTCTGTTAGTGATGATGTGTTAGTGAGTCTCTGTGTTAGTGAATCTGTGTTAGTGAGTCTCTGTGTTAGTAAATCTCTGTGTTAGTGATTCTATGTGTTAGTGATTCTCTGTGTTTGTGAATCTGTGTTAGTGAGTCTCTGTGTTAGTGAATCTCTGTGTTAGTGATTTTGTTAGTGAGTCTTTGTATTAGTGATTCTCTGTGTTAGTGAGTATCTGTGTTAGTGAGTCTCTGTGTTAGTGATTCTCTGTGTTAGTGAGTCTCTGTGTTAGTGAGTCTCTGTGCTAGTAAGTCTCTGTGTTAGTGAGTCTCTGTGCTAGTGAGTCTCTGTTTTAGTGAGTCTCTGTGTTAGTGATTTTGTGTTAGTGAGTCCCTGTGTTAGTGTGTCCCTGTGTTAGTGAGTCTCTGTGTTAGTGATTTTGTTAGTGAGTCTTTGTATTAGTGATTCTCTGTGTTAGTGATTCTCTGTATTTGTGAATCTATGTGTTAGTGAGTCTCTGTGTTAGTGAATCTCTGTGTTGGTGATTTTGTTAGTGAGTCTTTGTATTAGTGATTCTCTGTGTAAGTGAGTCTCTGTGTTAGTGAGTCTCTGTGTTAGTGAGTCCCTGTGTTAGTGAGTCTCTGTGTTAGTGATTCTCTGTTAGTGATTTTGTGTTAGTGAGTCTCTGTTAGTGATTCTCTGTGTTAGTGATTCTGTGTTAGTGTGTATTTGTATTAGTGATTCTATGTGTTAGTGATTCTCTGTGTTTGTGAATATATGTGTTAGTGAGTCTCTGTGTTAGTGAATCTCTGTGTTAGTGAGACTTTGTATTAGTGATTCTCTGTGTTAGTGATTCTCTGTGTTAGTGAGTCGCTGTGTTAGTGAGTCTCTTTGTTAGTGATTTTTTGTTAGTGAGTATTTGTATTAGTAATTCTCTGTGTTAGTGATTCTCTGTGTTAGTGAATCTCTGTGTTAGTGAATATCTGTGTTAGTGAGTCTCTGTGTTAGTGAGTCTCTGTATTATTGAGTCTGTGTTAGTGAATCTCTGTTAGTAATTCTGTGTTAGTGAGTCTCTGTGTTAGTGAATCTCTATATTAGGGAGTCTCTGTCTTGGTGATTCTCTGTGTTAGTGAGTCTCTGTATTAGTGAGTCTGTGTTAGTGAATCTCTGTTAGTGATTATGTGTTAGTGAGTCTCTGTGTTAGTGAATCTATGTGTTAGTGAATCTCTGTGTTAGTGATTCTATGTGTTAGTGATTCTATGTTTTAGTGATTCTCTGTGTTTGTGAATCTATGTGTTAGTGAGTCCCTGTGTTAGTGAGTCTCTGTATTAGTGAGTCTCTGTGTAGTGAGTTTCTGTGTTAGAGATTCTCTGTGTTAGTGATTCTGTGCTAGTGAGTCTCTGTTAATGATTCTCTGTGTTAGTGATTCTGTGTTAGTGTGTATTTGTATTAGTGATTATATGTGTTAGTGATTCTCTGTGTTTGTGAATCTATGTGTCAGTGAGTCTTTGTGTTAGTGAATCTCTGTTAGTGATTTTGTTACTGAGACTTTGTATTAGTGAGTCTCTGTGTTAGTGAGTCTCTGTGTTAGTGAGTCCCTGTGTTAGTGAGTCTCTGTGTTAGTGATTCTCTGTGTGAGTGATTTTATGTTAGTGAATCTCTGTGTTACTGAGTCTCTGTGTTAGTGAATCTCTGTTTTAGTGATTATCTGTTAGTGATTATCTGTGTTAGTGAATTTCTGTGTTACTGAGTCTCTGTGTTAGTGATTATCTGTGTTAGTGATTATCTGTGTTAGGGAATCTCTGTGTTAGTGAGTCTCTGTGTTAGTGATTATCTGTGTCAGTGATTACCTGTGCTAGTGAGTCTCTATGTTAGTGAGTCTCTGTGTTAGTGAGTCTGTGCTAGTGAGTCTCTGTGCTAGTAAGTCTCTGTGTTAGTGAGTCTCTGTGTTAGTGAGTCTCTGTGTTAGTGAGTCTCTGTGCTAGTAAGTCTCTGTGTTAGTGAGTCTCTGTGTTAGTGACTCTCTGAGAGCTGAATAGTAAAAGTTGATTGAATTAAGAAGCTGAGGCTGGACGTGTGGGCTTTACAGGAGCTTCACCCTTTTTAATACAGGCTACACACAAAGTCTGACCACTGACTGACCTGCTCCTCTCAGGAAAGGTCAGTCTGGACCATCAACTCCTTCAGAACGTGTCCTAGAGACACAGGAAGCTGTAAAAGCTGCAGAATCACCGCTAAAGACCTGCATGAACATCAGTCCACACTGACCTGTCCACACATGGAGGACATTCAGGACTGTAGCTGCTCTCACTGGGAGTGGACGTCCTGTTAGGGTCACTCCAAAAACTCAACGGGCTCCTGAAAGAGGGGTGCAAGAAGGTATGTGTTTCCAATAAACTGGTCAACGAGAGGAAGCATAAAGTGTGTGTTTCTAATAAAGTGGCCATGTAGAGGGTTCTAAGGGAGTAGATGGCGAATGTAGGTGCAGGTTGACTCTTATACAGACAGTTAGTACCTGAGCTGCTGATTGATGGTGATGATGATGATGATGTTCCACTTGTCTGCTCAGTGACAGGTGTCATGACAGCAGAGCCAATTATTTTATTACATCAAACAGACAGAGAGCAGAAAGTAGAAAAATACAGGTTGCCATGGAGATAAAGAGAAAGCTGGTCAAAACTTTGAAGAATGGTAATGATGCTGAGAAGGTGAAGCTGGTTTAGGTTCCTCGGAGTAAACATGGTGAGGAGGTTATACGGGTGAAGTAATAGGAGGTGAAGTGTCAAGTTTATTATTATTATTATTATTATTATTATTATTATTATTATTATTATTAGTAGTAGTAGTAGTAGTAGTAGTAGTAATAGTAGTAGTAGTAGTAATAATAATAATAATAATAATAATAAGTAGATTTTCTGATGCTGCGTGTCATCCCTGTAACCTTATCTCTTTTTTGCGTAATTCCCTCAGTCTCTCCTTCATTACCGCTCCACTCCTCCCTCTCTCCATCTTCTGGGACGGCGTTTTCCGCTTTTAGTCCTCGGATATGATATTTAGCGGCTGCGTGGAGTATCGATTAAACTAATCCAGGTCAGGAGCTGATCTCAGGAGGAACGCTGGCTTTTCCGCACGGACTGAAATTCCTCCTCAGCTCAAATTCCGTTTTCAGGTCTTCACAGACTGAAACCCGTATACACACAGAATCATACCAGTCAATGAAGTTCTACACGGTGACCACTGCGTTCCTCAGTCTGAGGTTTATTTCTGAACTAACACTTCTGATCTATAGTCTGATCTATAGTCTGATCTATAGTCTGGAAATACAGTGTTATAGTCGATTTCTAGAACAATGTTTAATTTTCAGAAATAATTTTGTGACCCGTCTGTACAGCAGAATTTTGAAGGTATATTTCTGTATTATGTATAATTTTTCAAAGAAAATTTCAGAATTTTCAGAATGAATTAATTTCTATGACATTACAAGTTTTAATATCAATTTCTGCAACACTTTTATTTTTAATCATTTCTGCAGCACTGCACAATATTTTGGATTCATGTCTATTTAAAAGTCAGGATTCTGCTGGAAACATTTTCTGCAACACTGGTGGTTTGGGGTGGTTGGTGGGGCTGATGGTGGTGGCAGAGATAGTGGTTGGTGTTGGGGCTGGTGGTTGGTGGGACTGATGGTGGTGGCAGAGATAATGGTTGGTGTTGGGGCTGGTGGTTTGTGGTGGTGGCAGAGATAGTGGTTGGTGTTAGGGCTGGTGGTTTGTGGTGGTTGGTGGTTTGTGGTGGTGGCAGACATAGTGGTTGGTGTTGGGGCTGGTGGTTTGGGGTGGTTGGTGGTTTGTGGTGGTGGCAGAGATAGTGGTTGGTGTTGGGGCTGGTGGTTTGGGGTGGTTGGTGGTTTGTGGTGGTGGCAGAGATAGTGGTTGGTGTTGGGGCTGGTGGTTTGTGGTGGTTGGTGGGGCTGATGGTGGTGGCAGAGATAGTGGTTGGTGTTGGGGCTGGTGGTTTGGGGTGGTTGGTGGGGCTGATGGTGGTGGCAGAGATAGTGGTTGGTGTTGGGGCTGGTGGTTTGTGGTGGTTGGTGGGACTGATGGTGGTGGCAGAGATAATGGTTGGTGTTGGGGCTGGTGGTTTGTGGTGGTGGCAGAGATAGTGGTTGGTGTTGGGGCTGGTGGTTTGTGGTGGTTGGTGGGGCTGATGGTGGTGGCAGAGATAGTGGTTGGTGTTGGGGCTGGTGGTTGGTGGGACTGATGGTGGTGGCAGAGATAATGGTTGGTGTTGGGGCTGGTGGTTTGTGGTGGTTGGTGGTTTGTGGTGGTGGCAGAGATAGTGGTTGGTGTTAGGGCTGGTGGTTTGTGGTGGTTGGTGGGGCTGATGGTGGTGGCAGGGATAGTGGTTGGTGTTGGGGCTGGTGGTTTGTGGTGGTTGGTGGGGCTGATGGTGGTGGCCGAGATATTGGTTGGTGTTGGGGCTGGTGGTTGGTGGGGCTGATGGTGGTGGCAGAGATAATGGTTGGTGTTGGGGCTGGTGGTTTGTGGTGGTTGGTGGTGATTGGTACAGCTGGTGGTGGTTGAGGCTGGTGGTGGTTGGTGGAGCTGGTGGTGGTTGATGGTTGTTGTTGGGGCTGGTGGTTTGTGGTGGTGGCAGAGATAGTGGTTGGTGTTGGGGCTGGTGGTTTGTGGTGGTTGGTGGGGCTGATGGTGGTGGCAGAGATAGTGGTTGGTGTTGGGGCTGGTGGTTGGTGGGACTGATGGTGGTGGCAGAGATAATGGTTGGTGTTGGGGCTGGTGGTTTGTGGTGGTGGCAGAGATAGTGGTTGGTGTTAGGGCTGGTGGTTTGTGGTGGTTGGTGGTTTGTGGTGGTGGCAGAGATAGTGGTTGGTGTTGGGGCTGGTGGTTTGGGGTGGTTGGTGGTTTGTGGTGGTGGCAGAGATAATGGTTGGTGTTGGGGCTGGTGGTTTGTGGTGGTTGGTGGGGCTGATGGTGGTGGCAGAGATAGTGGTTGGTGTTGGGGCTGGTGGTTTGGGGTGGTTGGTGGGGCTGATGGTGGTGGCAGAGATAGTGGTTGGTGTTGGGGCTGGTGGTTTGGGGTGGTTGGTGGGGCTGATGGTGGTGGCAGAGATAGTGGTTGGTGTTGGGGCTGGTGGTTTGTGGTGGTTGGTGGGACTGATGGTGGTGGCAGAGATAATGGTTGGTGTTGGGGCTGGTGGTTTGTGGTGGTGGCAGAGATAGTGGTTGGTGTTAGGGCTGGTGGTTTGTGGTGGTTGGTGGTTTGTGGTGGTGGCAGAGATAGTGGTTGGTGTTAGGGCTGGTGGTTTGTGGTGGTTGGTGGGGCTGATGGTGGTGGCAGAGATAGTGGTTGGTGTTGGGGCTGTTGGTTTGTGGTGGTTGGTGGGGCTGATGGTGGTGGCAGAGATAATGGTTGGTGTTGGGGCTGGTGGTTTGTGGTGGTTGGTGGTGATTGGTACAGCTGGTGGTGGTTGAGGCTGGTGGTGGTTGGTGGAGCTGGTGGTGGTTGATGGTTGTTGTTGGGGCTGGTGGAGCTGGTTGTGTGGCTACAAGTAGTTGGTGGAGCTAGAGGTGGTTGGTGAAGCTGGTGGTGGATGGTGGGACTGGTGAGGGTACTCCCTCCCTCGCTCGCTCCTCACTCCCTCACTCACTCCCTCACTCGCCCCTCACTCGCCCCTAACTCGCTCCCTCGCTCGCTCCTCACTCCCTCACTCACTCCCTCACTTACCCCTCACTCGCCTCTCACTCACTCCCTCACTCTCCCCTCACGCGCCCCTCACTTACTCCCTCACTCGCCCCTTACTCACCCTTCACTCGCTCCCTCACTCGCCTTTCATTCGCCCCTCACTCACTCCCTCACTCACTCCTTCACTCGCCCCTCACTCACTCCCTCTCTCGCCCCTCACTCACTCCCTCACTCACCCCTTACTCGCCCCTCACTCACTCCCTCACTCACCCCTCACTCACCCCTCACTCTCCCCTCACTCACTCCTCACTCACCCCTCACTCACTCCCTCACTCATCCCTCACTCACTCCCTCACTCACTCCTCACTCGCCTCTCACTCGCCTCTCACTCACTCCCTCACTCTGCCCTCACTCACTCCTCACTCTCTCCCTCTGGATGCTCTGCAGTCGTTTGCCAGACAGGCGTATTAATTAAGTGACTCAGACGCTCATAAACAGATATTACAGTCTCCGCTCTGATTGGTGGGTTTGGAGGACAAAGCCTGGCAGTGGAGCTCTGCGTCTGTCAGACGCTCAAAAATAACATCAACAATTAACACAGGCTCTGAAACTCCACGGCAACCACCGCTCTCAGCGCCGCCGTGACCCGGAGAGAACTCACGCCGAGAGCGTTTCATTAAAACAGCCCCGAGTTCAGATCCGAGTAACTTCCTGTTAAACATTTCACACAAAATCCACCCAAAAGTCAAACACAGGACCGTCTACACCACAGCTACCCTCACTCAGTCCAGCAGCCCCGACCTCGGACGGCCTCACCCATTAGATTATTAATATTAGATTCAGATACGTTTATTATTAATATTAGATTAAGATATGTTTATTATTAATATTAGATTCAGATACGTTTATTATTAATATTAGATTCAGATACGTTTATTATTAATATTAGATTCAGATACGTTTATTATTAATATTAGATTAAGATATGTTTATTATTAATATTAGATTCAGATACGTTTATTATTAATATTAGATTCAGATACGTTTATTATTAATATTAGATTAAGATATGTTTATTATTAATATTAGATTCAGATACGTTTATTATTAATATTAGATTCAGATACGTTTATTATTAATATTAGATTAAGATATGTTTATTATTAATATTAGATTCAGATACGTTTATTATTAATATTAGATTCAGATACGTTTATTATTAATATTAGATTAAGATATGTTTATTATTAATATTAGATTCAGATACATTTATTATTAATATTAGATTCAGATACGTTTATTATTAATATTAGATTAAGATACGTTTATAAAGCTAATGGGCTGAATGGGTGGAGCTAAACTGTAGACTGAATGGGTGGAGCTGAACTGCTGTAGGCTGAATGGATGGAGCTAAACTGCTGTAGGCTGAATGGATGGAGCTAAACTGCTGTAGACTGAATGGGTGAAGCTAAACTGCTGTAGGCTGAATGGGTGGAGCTACACTGCTGTAGGCTGAATGGGTGGAGCTACACTGCTGTAGTCTGAGTGGGTGGAGCTAAACTGCTGTAGGCTGAATGGGTGGAGCTAAACTGCTGTAGGCTGAATGGATGGAGCTAAACTACTGTAGGCTGAATGGATGGAGCTAAACTGCTGTAGACTGAATGGGTGGAGCTAAACTGCTGTAGGCTGAATGGGTGAAGCTAAACTGCTGTAGGCTGAATGGGTGAAGCTAAACTGCTGTAGGCTGAATGGGTGAAGCTAAACTGCTGTAGGCTGAATGGGTGAAGCTAAACTGCTGTAGACTGAATGGGTGAAGCTAAACTGCTGTTGGCTGAATGGGTGAAGCTAAACTGCTGTAGGCTGAATGGATGGAGCTAAACTACTGTAGGCTGAATGGGTGGAGCTAAACTGCTGTAGGCTGAATGGGTGAAGCTAAACTACTGTAGGCTGAATGGATGGAGCTAAACTGCTGTAGGCTGAATGGATGGAGCTAAACTACTGTAGGCTGAATGGATGGAGCTAAACTGCTGCAGGCTGAATGGGTGGAGCTACACTGCTGTAGGCTGAATGGGTGGAGCTACACTGCTGTAGTCTGAGTGGGTGGAGCTAAACTGCTGTGGGATGAATGGGTGGAGCTACACTGCTGTAGGCTGAATAGATGGAGCTAAACTACTGTAGGCTGAATGGATGGAGCTAAACTGCTGTAGGCTGAATGGGTGAAGCTAAACTGCTGTAGGCTGAATGGATGGAGCTAAAATACTGTAGGCTGAATGGATGGAGCTAAACTGCTGCAGGCTGAATGGGTGGAGCTACACTGCTGTAGGCTGAATGGGTGGAGCTACACTGCTGTAGTCTGAGTGGGTGGAGCTAAACTGCTGTGGGATAAATGGGTGGAGCTACACTGCTGTAGGCTGAATAGATGGAGCTAAACTATTGTAGGCTGAATGGATGGAGCTAAACTGCCGTAGGCTGAATGGATGGAGCTAAACTGCTGTAGGCTGAATGGGTGAAGCTAAACTGCTGTAGGCTGAATGGATGGAGCTAAACTACTGTAGGCTGAATGGATGGAGCTAAACGGCTGCAGGCTGAATGGGTGGAGCTACACTGCTGTAGGCTGAATGGGTGGAGCTGAACTGCTGCAGGCTGAATGGGTGGAGCTACACTGCTGTAGGCTGAATGGGTGGAGCTGAACTGCTGTAGGCTGAATGGATGGAGCTAAACTACTGTAGGCTGAATGGATGGAGCTAAACTGCTGCAGGCTGAATGGGTGGAGCTACACTGCTGTAGGCTGAATGGGTGGAGCTACACTGCTGTAGTCTGAGTGGGTGGAGCTAAACTGCTGTGGGATGAATGGGTGGAGCTACACTGCTGTAGGCTGAATAGATGGAGCTAAACTGCTGTGGGATGAATGGGTGGAGCTGAACTGCTGTAGGCTGAATGGATGGAGCTACACTGCTGTAGGCTGAATGGGTGGAGCTGAACTGCTGCAGGCTGAATGGGTGGAGCTACACTGCTGTAGGCTGAATGGGTGGAGCTGAACTGCTGTAGGCTGAATGGGTGGAGCTACACTGCTGTAGGCTGAATAGGTGGAGCTAAACTGCTGCAGGTTGAATGGGTGGAGCTACACTGCTGTAGTCTGAATGGGTGGTGCTAAACTGATTAAACTGGAACGTACTGAGGCTCTGGCTGTGAAAGGAGTGACTGGGTGGTGTAGCTGTGGTGTATCTCTGGCTGCTCTGATGCTGAAGGTCTGAGATGAACGGCTCCAGAAGGTTCCGGTCTCCCGGCTGGCTGTCAGTTAGTGAGCTGAAGGTTGGAATGAAACTGGTTGAAGCTTCAAGGCTCCTCTGAGGTGAACACAGCAGACGCTGCAATCTCTCCGCTAATTTCTGTCAGTCCATCAAGATCAGAGAGAGGAGAACTAGAAAATCATCTTTCCTGATCTGCTCTGCTCCCCCGGGCGGAGAGCGCCAGTAATTCAATGCAAATTTCCGAGCAGTCCCAGATTCCGAGATGAAATAGGCTCGCTGGATTAAAATGTAATTTACAGCAGCTAATGAAACCGCCTCAGATAAACAGGCCTTTGTTGGCGGCGGCCGTTTCACCTCTGAGCTCCAGGCTGACGGTTCCTGACACCTCCTGCTAGCGGCTGATAGGGAAGACCTGACATGCAGCTACGCGGCGCAGAACCACTAAGAACCAGTTTGAACTGGAGCGTTTAGCTTTTTAGGCAGACTGATGTTCCACGTGGGTGTAAATATAATGCCTGTGTTTGAATTCTGGATTTTCAAAGTAATCAGACTCGTAAGAATCTATCTGATCTTAATAATAATATTAATTAAATCACTCAGTCGTGTTTGATTTGAGTGTAAGTGTTGATATGATTCTTAATGATTGTGATTCTGATCTGTACAGATAATACACAGCAGATTTACAGATTTAGAAAAGTTTCTATTGTCTGTATTTCTCTTATAATATATATTTATAAAAGACTGGATGTGGCAGATCAAACCGTAACCTGGGATACCAAAGCAACAGGCTAGCAACACCATAGTGACCATCTGGGATGACATAATAATGGCTTAGCACAACCTGAGCATTCGCCGTGGCAACTATATCAGTGGCCTGGCAACACAGTAGCATCTACCAATCTCCTAGATTCCGTCTGTTAGATCCTGTTTACTAGATCCTGTTTACTAGATCCCGTCTCTTAGATCCTGTGTGCAGACCCAACTGTTAGATCCCGTCTGCTAGTTCCGTTCTGCTAAATCCCATGTTAGATCCTGTTTACTAGATCTACTAGATCCATCTTTTAGATCCTGTCTGCTAGAAACCACAGTATTACATACATACACACACAATCACACATTATATATATATATATGTCCTTGTGTGTTATACAGTATATTATATTATATATATATTTTACTGTAAATAATAGTTTATGTCCAGTGTTCAGGAAATAAGCGGTCACTGTTTTCTTACAGACCGTGTGCTGACCAGTGAACAGAGGCGGTGGATTCGGAGGACTGTGTGTTTGAAGTCGTCCGGATGCCATCAGTTCAGCTCTCAGCGATTCCGAACACGCCGCTAATCCATAGGACAGCTAAGTGGATGAAATTGATTTTAAACAAGCGGTCACTGTCTGGCCCCCCGAGGGAGCTTCATTGACAGGAATGTGACCGCTGCTCCGAGCAGTTACCATAAATTAACACCCGTCAAACCAGCCCACTGCTGGCTTCCATCTTTAGTCGTAACACTAGACGCTAACACGGCTAACACGGCTAATAACTCAGCTGTGGACAGAGTGGTCAGAGTGGTCCTCTGATTTTAGACTTTATATCTTTTCCTCTTTAGATTCTCCTAAAGCAGAGGGGACGGAGCGGGCCGGGTGGGCCGGGTGGTCCGGGCTCTCTCTGTGAGTGATGTGTTTAGTTGGAGGTGAGCTGGAGGAACCGGAGCTGAGCTGAGGTGTGAATACAGCTCTATAAAACCTGAACTGCAGATAAACAGACAGACTCGTTACTGAAGCGGGAAACTGACCTGCTGGAGTTTACACACCGCCCCGACCACCACACGGTTATTTACAGCACACGCATCAGCCGACACTGCGCCGGGAACATCTCACTTACAGGAGCCTCCTCTCCAGATCTCCCACACTCCACATGAGGAGGACACAGAGAGTGTTTAAAGAGATTTAATTATTTAATTTAGTGAATCTCCTGCTGCTGTAGTACAACATTTCTACTCCCCAGAGCACTTAAAGCCCCCCACCTACCTAGAACAGTGTGAACAGGGCTTTTACACACTTACACCAGATTATAATATATAAGACACACGACCTACGAGATGTTTTTGATGATTTGTAAGTGACTAAATATGAGTGAGCTGCACCAGCAAGGACTGATCTTAAACCTGGATTAAATCAGAGTTTATCTGCTGTACATGTGTTACACCAAAATTTAAACCTGGTTTAAAAATCACCTGGATTACATTCACAGTTAATCTGGATTACATTCACAGTTAATCTGGATTACATTCACAGTTAATCTGGATTTAGTGCAGATGATTGATAGATACTTAATTAATCCCAGAGGAAATTCAAGATCTCTACATTTAACCCAGCCATGCAGCGAAACACCCACACACACACACACACACACACACACACACACACACACACTAGTGAACACACTAGGGGCAGTGAAACACCCACATACACACACACACACACACACACACACACACTAGTGAACACACACTAGTGGGCAGTGAGCACACTTACTGGACCGGTGGGCGACCCTACCACAGTGCCCGGCGGGCAGTCAGGGGCACTTCAGTCGCGTCCTGTAGGTGAAGTAATTACTGAGGTTTTACTGTAAACTTTACAGAATTACATGCAGTGCAGGATGAACAGCGCCCCCTGGTGTCCCGGAGCCGGTTGAACTGTTCTCATGTAGAGTATTTACTCTAAATGCAAAACAGTAACATACACAGTAATTCGATGTGTGTTACTTCAGTGATGATGATGATGTTTATTACATCATAGCCAAGTGACAGTTCACAGTTTGACAGTTTTAATCTCAGATTAAGGTTTAATCTCAGGTTTGTTAAACCATGTTCAAAATTAAAGGGTGCTACAAAACTTGACTTGAAATAAATCCTAGCTTAACAAATCCTCAATCAGCTCTAAACTCTAAATCAGGTTTAATTAAATCCTTGTTGATGCGACCCGCCCCGCATGACTTAGAACCAGTAAATATGTTAGATAATATTCTTTTTATAATATTATAAATATCCAGATTAAAGCTGGTTTTATCTTCCAGTATGTTAGTACTGCAGACACAAAGATTTAATACTTCTTTAATACGTCTACTCAATAAATATAGAATTATATGTTTTTATTACAGAAATGTTTTTGTTTTGTATTTAATTAATCAGTTATAATTTAAACTAAACATTATGAAGCTCTGTCTATTAAACAGTTTCAGCAACAAATGATCAATAAAACACTATCAGTTTCTATTCCTGATCATATAAACACCTTCTGAGATAAACATTCTAAATAATTATTACATTAGAATTTATTACTGAAGTTTATTTGAAGAAGGCTTAAAATACAAGCCTGATAAATAGGTGTGTGTGGGTGGGGGGCTGAGGAGGTGGGGGTGTGGGGGTCTCTCTCTGTGTGGCTCTGGCCGGGACGCCTACACCACCATCCGTCAAACTGACAGCACAGTGGCGTCAACTGCCAACGAGTGTGACATTCCTGAGAGCACTGCACCAGAGTGTGACCCCCAGCCCCCCCAGTCACCCCCCCAGTCACCCCCCCAACACGCACACACGGTGCCACATCTGGGCTGGAAGGTGATCCGCGGTATCAGCCGGAGAGACGAACACGGCTTTCCTTAAACTGCTCTGTACGCGCCCGACCTGATCAGATCAGATCAGATCAGATTCAGTAGTTAAATCTTTATTTACAGGTGAGACGGTACTGACGACTGCCGGACTGAGACACACGCAAGATTTATGTATGGTGCTGGTTTAGACTGGTTTAGGCTGGTCTGGTGCTGGTTTATGCTGGTCTGTTGCTGGTATAGTGCTCGCCTGGAGCCGGTTTAAACTGGTTTGGGCTGGTCTGGTGCTGGTCTAACTCTGGTACAGTCCTGCTCTGATACTGGTACAGTGCTGGTCTGGTGCTGGTCTAACTCTGGTACAGTCCTGCTCTGATACTGGTACTGTGCTGGTCTGGTGCTGGTTTAGCTGGTCTGGTGCTGGTCTAACTCTGGTACAGTCCTGCTCTGACACTGGTACAGTGCTGGTCTGGTGCTGGTCTAACTCTGGTACAGTCCTGCTCTGATACTGGTACAGTCCTGCTCTGATACTGGTACAGTGCTGGTTTGGTGCTGGTTTAGCTGGTCTGGTCCTGGTCTAACTCTGGTACAGTCCTGCTCTGACACTGGTACAGTGCTGGTCTGGTGCTGGTTTAAGCTGGTCACCCAGCATGTTCATATCCTGTTTGGCCAGCATGTAAACCACAGCATATGCTGGTTTTACTGGTAACCAGTCTGGCTGTTCTAGCAGAGAAGAACGCTTGGGTTGGTAAGTGGCTCCAAAAGGAACTCAGATTAGAACTGATCCTAGATCAGACCTGCATTTCTAATCAGCCTAGTTAGTCACATCAGCACCAAACCCCTTCTCGCCTGTATTCCCAGTAAAACTCCGATCAGCCGTGTTTTCATCTCTCCGTGTGAATATCAGAGCTGGTTTTACTGGGAAGCGCAGAGACGCTGGTCCCCCACCGTGTGCACACGGCCCCCCCGTGACTCGCCCTGTTTGTTGACTGTGCTAATGGTTTTGAGCTATGGGGGAGTCGAGAGGCCTCTCCTCGCTCTCTGCTATTCGTCCTTGTCGTGGAGCTGAACCTCGTGTTTGCGTTTTGTTCTCTAATGAGAATCCCACATGTTCACCATCACGCAGACCTGCAGGTCCACCTCCAGCGGCAGAGCAGCTGCTGAGCCACACGACGCTCCTCTGTTTCTGTCCATCTATAAATATTTGCTGCAACGTCGAGTTTCAGGCCGCCGAGGACAATAAAACAAAATCTTATTGAGTTCCTCCTCCTTCATTTCGGACCGAGAGATTTTCCTGTACGGGCCGGCGAGACATTCCGTTTCAGCCGAACTCGTTTAAACCGTATCTGCTGAGAATGTTTTTATAGAGCAGGAACGAAAATGAGATTTCTAACGTCGCAGTGAAAAAATATTATTCTGACAAAAACAGAGAAGATCAGGAGCAATGAGACGGCGGCGGAGCGAACTCTGAGCATCTACATCACTCAGACACTCAGACACTGCTTTAGTTCATCTGCTCCTCCGGTGTGGACTGACCGGCTGTGGATGGGGATGATGGACGTAGAGACACTGAGGAATTCTGCTTGGAGGCTTCATATCAGATGATCAGAAATTTTATAAATAGCCAAATCAGCTTTACTAGCCCGATTGTTGGAATCTGTTTAGTGAACAGTAGGTCAGTATCACTGGTCAGTCTAGTTAGCTATGCTAGCTATATAAACAGATTCCAGGACATAGGGATGTGGTCAGTAGGGGGCGCCATTTACATTTAACTTGCTTGGATAATGGTAGGTCAACATTTCTAACTATTGTTAGAGTCTGTTTAGCAAACAGTAGATCAATATCACTGCTCAGTCTAGTTACCTATGTTATCTATTTATAAACAGATAGTCAATAGGGGGCGCCAAACTGAACTCTGCTTATAATTGCTTAGTGAAAGCAGATCAACATTTTTAGTCAGCCAGAATGAATAATGCCAGCTAAGCGATCAGAGTACACTCATAAAAACATGGCAGGTAGGGGGCGCCAAATTCAATTCTGATTAGAGCTTAGCAAGTTAGTCAGCTCTGATGGTCAGCTATATTGGCTAACTGAACAGAGTGCAGTGACGGGGCGCTATGGGGGGTCCAGGGCACCTCTGCCTCTCCCAGGTTGTAGAGAGTATAAAGACTGGACGATGGAAGGAGGTCATGTGTTCTGACCATTCCAGACTGACCCTATTCCAGAGTGATAGGAGCCTCAGGACAAGGAGGGAAGTGATAAAGTGATGCCCCATCAAGCATAGTGTCCACTGTACAAGCCTCAGTGTTATGATGGGTTCGATTCCCTGACGGGGAGAAGCAGCTTTCGGTGCGCTCGTGAGCTGGAGGTTAGCGAGCCAGCCTTGTGAGCGGAACGTTACCGGTTCAGTCCCAAGAACCACCGGGACACGACTGAAGTGCCCTTGAACAAGACACCTAACAGGCGCTGTGGTAGGGCTGCCCACCGCTCTGGGCCCCCTAGTGTGTGTGTTTACTAGTGTGTATATGTGAGTGTTTCACTGCCCCTAGTGTGTGTGTGTATATGTGAGTGTTTCACTGCCCCCTAGTGTGCGTGTGTAAATGTGAGTGTTTCACTGCCCCCTAGTGTGCGTGTGTAAATGTGAGTGTTTTACTGCCCCCTAGTGTGCGTGTATATATGTGAATGTTTCACTGCCCCCTAGTGTTAGTGTGAGGGTTTACTAGTGGGTTCACAGATGGGTTATATGTGGAGATTGTGAATTTCTCTCTGGGATCTATAAATCAATAAAGTATATACTGTATGTAAAACTCTGGTCAGAAGTAAAGGTTGTGATGATGTATGACGTGTGGAGATCATGTTTCTTTGTTTGGTTGGTTTATTTACTGCAGGTCTGAGTTTCAGACCATCGAGAGCAGTGAAGGAAGATCTCACGTTCCTCCTCCGTTTCTGGGCGGAGCTGAAGTGATGGTTTCTGTTAGTGATGTTGGTGTTTAGGTTGAGAGTGATATTTTTCCGGAGCTCTCTGGTAAACAGTGAGTGTGATTCTCTCCGTCTCGCGGTGAAGTAATATTTTCTGGCATTATCGGACGACATCAGGAGCAACGCGGCGGCGGCGGCTCGCGGTGACAGCGCTACTCTTTTAATCCCCCCGTATCTTCATGTCTTCACGCATCGATTTCTTTGGTGCTTTTGTTTTGTATTCATCTTTTTCCCCTCCGGTATGAATTGATCGGCGGCGGAGGGCGATGATGGGACAAATCTCTAATAGATTTCTCTCTGAGAGCTCTGAGCCGGGGAGCTGTTGTTAACATTATAAAGTATTGATCAGCTCGCCGAGTTCCCAAGGTCTTCACGCCCAGTCATTACTCACCGCAGACACGCCGCAGACGGTAGTGTCTTCAGCAGGTAGGATCTTATCACCGAGTCTATTAGCCAGAAGGAGGAGGTTCCTCTATCCAGATGTCTCTCAGACGCAGATCTGTCAAGCTTCTGAGGTCAGGAGGAAGGAGCTGAGGATCAGAGTGAATTTCCTGGGCTGTGGATCATCTTCCCTTATAATGAACACTGATGGCCCACAGCTACGAGGAGCTGACCTTTTCTGGAGGAGAGGTTTCGTTCAGTCCGTCGGTCAGGCTGAGGTTTCCTTTAAAGGATGAGTATTTTAGATACGTTGAACCTCACACAGACCCCTCAACTAACCATACTCTATTATACTAATACCTATACTCCAGCTTCTCCTCCTCTCAGGAGACCCACCATCAGTTCAGACCCACTTTCAGTTCAGACTCACCTCAAAATTCACATTCAGTGATTAGAGTTAGGGTTTTGGACTTTGGGATGGTCAGTCCATTCAGTGGTGTTGAGGTTCTGGACTCTGGGGTGGTCAGTCCATTCAGTGGTGTTGAGGTTCTGGACTCTGGGGTGGTCAGTCCAGTGTTAGCTTCTTTGTTTGGTGTGTCTGTATCTCCTTTTCTCAGTGCGGAGCTCCTTGAACAGCTACACATCCTTTCAGACCCACAGTGTTGAGGTATCTTCTCACAGTGAAAGGATGGACAGAAGCACCTGTGGATGTTCTCAGATCTGAGGGTGTTTAATGTTCTCTCTCAGCAAGATCAAAGAGCTGTTTATCTGTGTTGGTGGGTCTTCTAAGTTTTTAGGTGGTTGTTAGGAGCTCCAGTTTTGGAAACTCCTATTTATTCATTAGATACATAGAATAAGATAGATGCACATGCGTAATAACTAAAATAACTATATATATATATATATGGTTGAAATCTGTGCAGGTATGTATGAGTGTACTAGGAGGTCAGTAATTTTAAATGATGTGTTTGTTTTATCAGCTGAGTATCAGAAACAGGCCAACGTGCTTCTGTGTGACTCGGTTTAATCTGAGTGAACTCTAAACCAGCTCCACCAGCTCAAATCCATCATCACCGCTGGATCCAGTCCCTCTGTCTGTCTGTTGGGGCTCTTTTGATGTCTTCCAGAAGACAGATGACCAGTCAGTGGGTCAGCTAGGACGGACGCTGAAGCTGCGGTTTCTCCAGGCTTGGATTTGTCCGGTCTTTGCCGTGAAGAGTCCGGCATTAGTGCAGAAAACAAGAGCACGTCGTCCACTCAGATCTGATCTGTTCATTGGAGGACACGACCGTAACGTGCAGCGAGCGTGTCTGTGCTTTCTGGCCCGGCTAATGCTTTTCATATGGATCTCCTGCAGCTGCCATGCTAGTTAATCTATGAAAGTCCTACAAAACCCAAATTACCACTTCCAGCATTTACAGCTCCGGCTCTCAGGAGAACACGGAGAACACATTTCTGTCCCAGCGCTGGAGCACCGCCAGAATATACAGCACAGAGCAAATCTCAGCCCGGCCAGCAGCACTGCACTGGTTTCCTGAGCAGGGAGTGTGTTTTACTTCAGAAATACTATACGGTGTTAGAAAACATATAAACACAGAATATTCTCATATACACACAGAGTATTCTAATATAAACTCAGAGTATTCTAATATAAACTCAGAGTATTCTAATATACACACAGAGTATTCTAATATACACTCAGAGTATTCTAATATAAACACAGAGTATTCTAATATACACTCAGAGTATTCTAATATACACTCAGAGTATTCTAATATAAACTCAGAGTATTCTAATATAAACTCAGAGTATTCTAATATACACACAGAGTATTCTAATATAAACTCAGAGTATTCTAATATACACAGAGTATTCTAATATAAACTCAGAGTATTCTAATATAAACTCAGAGTATTCTAATATACACACAGAGTATTCTAATATACACACAGAGTATTCTAATATAAACACAGAGTATTCTAATATACACACAGAGTATTCTAATATAAACTCAGAGTATTCTAATATAAACTCAGAGTATTCTAATATACACACAGAGTATTCTAATATACACACAGAGTATTCTAATATAAACACAGAGTATTCTAATATAAACACAGAGTATTCTAATATACACACAGAGTATTCTAATATAAACTCAGAGTATTCTAATATAAACTCAGAGTATTCTAATATACACACAGAGTATTCTAATATAAACACAGAGTATTCTAATATAAACACAGAGTACTCTAATATAAACTCAGAGTATTCTAATTGACACACAGAGTATTCTAATATAAACTCAGAGTATTCTAATATAAACGCAGAGTATTCTAATATAAACACAGAGTACTCTAATATAAACTCAGAGTATTCTAATTGACACACAGAGTATTCTAATATAAACTCAGAGTATTCTAATATACACTCAGAGTATTCTAATATAAACACAGAGTATTCTAATATAAACTCAGAGTATTCTAATATACACACAGAGTATTCTAATATAAACACAGAGTATTCTAATATAAACACAGAGTACTCTAATATAAACTCAGAGTATTCTAATTGACACACAGAGTATTCTAATATAAACTCAGAGTATTCTAATATAAACTCAGAGTATTCTAATATACACACAGAGTATTCTAATATAAACTGAGAGTATTCTAATTGACACACAGAGTATTCTAATATAAACTCAGAGTATTCTAATTGACACACAGAGTATTCTAATATAAACACAGAGTATTCTAATATAAACTCAGAGTATTCTAATATACACACAGAGTATTCTAATATAAACTCAGAGTATTCTAATTGACACACAGAGTATTCTAATATAAACTCAGAGTATTCTAATATACACACAGAGTATTCTAATATACAAACAGAGTATTCTAATATGAACAGAGTATTCTAATATACACTCAGAGTATTCTAATATACACTCAGAGTATTCTAATATACACACAGAGTATTCTAATATAAACACAGAGTATTCTAATATAAACACAGAGTATTCTAATATACAAACAGAGTATTCTAATATGAACAGAGTATTCTAATATACACTCAGAGTATTCTAATATACACTCAGAGTATTCTAAAATACACTCAGAGTATTCTAATATAAACACAGAGTATTCTAATATAAACACAGAGTATTCTAATATACAAACAGAGTATTCTAATATGAACAGAGTATTCTAATATACACTCAGAGTATTCTAATATATACTCAGAGTATTCTAATATACACACAGAGTATTCTAATATAAACTCAGAGTATTCTAATATAAACTCAGAGTATTCTAATATAAACTCAGAGTATTCTAATATACACACAGAGTATTCTAATATAAACTCAGAGTATTCTAATATACACACAGAGTATTCTAATATAAACTCAGAGTATTCTAATATAAACTCAGAGTATTCTAATATACACACAGAATATTCTAATATACACACAGAGTATTCTAATATAAACACAGAGTATTCTAATATACACACAGAGTATTCTAATATAAACTCAGAGTATTCTAATATAAACTCAGAGTATTCTAATATACACACAGAGTATTCTAATATACACACAGAGTATTCTAATATAAACACAGAGTATTCTAATATAAACACAGAGTATTCTAATATACACACAGAGTATTCTAATATACACTCAGAGTATTCTAATATACACACCGAGTATTCTAATATAAACACAGAGTATTCTAATATAAACACAGAGTACTCTAATATAAACTCAGAGTATTCTAATTGACACACAGAGTATTCTAATATAAACTCAGAGTATTCTAATATAAACTCAGAGTATTCTAATATAAACTCAGAGTATTCTAATATAAACACAGAGTATTCTAATATAAACACAGAGTACTCTAATATAAACTCAGAGTATTCTAATTGACACACAGAGTATTCTAATATAAACTCAGAGTATTCTAATATACACTCAGAGTATTCTAATATAAACACAGAGTATTCTAATATAAACACAGAGTATTCTAATATAACTCAGAGTATTCTAATATACACACAGAGTATTCTAATATAAACACAGAGTATTCTAATTGACACACAGAGTATTCTAATATACACACAGAGTATTCTAATATAAACACAGAGTATTCTAATTGACACACAGAGTATTCTAATATAAACTCAGAGTATTCTAATTGACACACAGAGTATTCTAATATAAACACAGAGTATTCTAATATAAACTCAGAGTATTCTAATATACACACAGAGTATTCTAATATAAACTCAGAGTATTCTAATTGACACACAGAGTATTCTAATATAAACTCAGAGTATTCTAATATACACACAGAGTATTCTAATATACAAACAGAGTATTCTAATATGAACAGAGTATTCTAATATACACTCAGAGTATTCTAATATACACTCAGAGTATTCTAATATACACACAGAGTATTCTAATATAAACACAGAGTATTCTAATATAAACACAGAGTATTCTAATATACAAACAGAGTATTCTAATATGAACAGAGTATTCTAATATACACTCAGAGTATTGTAATATACACTCAGAGTATTCTAAAATACACTCAGAGTATTCTAATATAAACACAGAGTATTCTAATATAAACACAGAGTATTCTAATATACAAACAGAGTATTCTAATATGAACAGAGTATTCTAATATACACTCAGAGTATTCTAATATACACTCAGAGTATTCTAATATACACACAGAGTATTCTAATATAAACTCAGAGTATTCTAATATAAACTCAGAGTATTCTAATATACACACAGAGTATTCTAATATACACACAGAATATTCTCATATACACACAGAGTATTCTAATATAAACTCAGAGTATTCTAATATAAACTCAGAGTATTCTAATATACACACAGAGTATTCTAATATACACACAGAGTATTCTAATATAAACACAGAGTATTCTAATATACACACAGAGTATTCTAATATAAACTCAGAGTATTCTAATATACACACAGAGTATTCTAATATACACACAGAGTATTCTAATATAAACACAGAGTATTCTAATATAAACTCAGAGTATTCTAATATACACTCAGAGTATTCTAATATACACACAGAGTATTCTAATATAAACTCAGAGTATTCTAATATACACACAGAGTATTCTAATATACACACAGAGTATTCTAATATACACACAGAGTATTGTAATATAAACAGAGTATTCGAATATACACTCAGAGTATTCTAATATACACTCAGAGTATTCTAATATAAACTCAGAGTATTCTAATATAAACAGAGTATTCTAATATACACTCAGAGTATTCTAATATAAACACAGAGTATTCTAATATAAACACAGAGTATTCTAATATACACTCAGAGTATTCTAATATACACACAGAGTATTCTAATATAAACAGAGTATTCTAATATACACTCAGAGTATTCTAATATACACACAGAGTATTCTAATATAAACAGAGTATTCTAATATACACTCAGAGTATTCTAATATACACACAGAGTATTCTAATACACACTCAGAGTATTCTAATATAAACACAGAGTATTCTAATATAAACTCAGAGTATTCTAATATACACACAGAGTATTCTAATATATACACAGAGTATTCTAATATACACTCAGAGTATTCTAATATACACTCAGAGTATTCTAATATACACACAGAGTATTCTAATATACACACAGAGTATTCTAATATAAACACAGAGTATTCTAATATAAACTCAGAGTATTCTAATATAAACTCAGAGTATTCTAATATAAACAGAGTATTCTAATATACACACAGAGTATTCTAATATACACACAGAGTATTCTAATACACACACAGAGTATTCTAATATAAACTTAGAGTATTCTCATATAAACAGAGTATTCTAATATAAACAGAGTATTCTAATATACACACAGAGTATTCTAATATACACTCAGAGTATTTTAATATAAACTTAGAGTATTCTAATATAAACTTAGAGCATTCTAATATAAACTCAGAGTATTCTAATATAAACTTAGAGTATTATAATATAAACTCAGAGTATTCTAATATAAACTTAGAGTATTCTAATATAAACTCAGAGTATTCTAATATAAACTTAGAGTATTCTAATATAAACACAGAGTATTCTAATATAAACTCAGAGTATTCTAATATAAACTCAGAGTATTCTAATATAAACACAGAGTATTCTAATATAAACACAGAGTATTCTAATATACACACAGAGTATTCTAATATAAACACAGAGTACTCTAATATAAACTCAGAGTATTCTAATATACACTCAGAGTATTCTAATATAAACACAGAGTATTCTAATATAAACTCAGAGTATTCTAATATACACACAGAGTATTCTAATATAAACTCAGAGTATTCTAATATACACACAGAGTATTCTAATATAAACACAGAGTATTCTAATATACACTCAGAGTATTCTAATATAAACTCAGAGTATTCTAATTACAACAGAGTATTCTAATATAAACTCAGAGTATTCTAATATAAACTCAGAGTATTCTAATATAAACTCAGAGTATTCTAATATAAACACAGAGTATTCTAATATACACTCAGAGTATTCTAATATAAACACAGAGTATTCTAATATAAACTCAGAGTATTCTAATATAAACTCAGAGTATTCTAATATACACACAGAGTATTCTAATATACACACAGAGTATTCTAATATAAACACAGAGTATTCTAATATACACACAGAGTATTCTAATATAAACTCAGAGTATTCTAATATAAACTCAGAGTATTCTAATATACACACAGAGTATTCTAATATAAACACAGAGTATTCTAATATAAACTCAGAGTATTCTAATATACACTCAGAGTATTCTAATATACACTCAGAGTATTCTAATATAAACTCAGAGTATTCTAATATAAACACAGAGTATTCTAATATAAACACAGAGTATTCTAATATACACACAGAGTATTCTAATATAAACTCAGAGTATTCTAATATACACCTCAGAGTATTCTAATATACACTCAGAGTATTCTAATATAAACTCAGAGTATTCTAATATAAACTCAGAGTATTCTAATATACACACAGAGTATTCTAATATAAACTCAGAGTATTCTAATATACACCAGAGTATTCTAATATAAACACAGAGTATTCTATATAAACTCAGAGTATTCTAATATACACACAGAGTATTCTAATATAAACACAGATTATTCTAATATAAACACAGAGTTTTCTAATATACACACAGAGTATTCTTAATATAAACACAGAGTATTCTAATAGACACTCAGAGTATTCTAATATACACTCAGAGTAATCTAATATACACTCAGAGTATTCTAATATAAACACAGATTATTCTAATAAAACTCAGAGTATTCTAATATAAACACAGATTATTCTAATATAAACTCAGAGTATTCTAATATACACACAGAGTATAAAATTTTTTTCCTAATAAAACTCAGAGTATTCTAATATACACTCAGAGTATTCTAATATAAACACAGAGTATTCTAATATAAACACAGAGTATCTAATTTACCTCAGATTCTAATATACACTCAGAGTATTCTAATATCTACACAGAGTATTCTAATATAAACACAGATTATTCTAATATAAACTCAGAGTATTCTAATATACACACAGAGTATTCTAATATAAACTCAGAGTATTCTAATATACACTCAGAGTATTCTAATATAAACTCAGAGTATTCTAATATACACTCAGAGTATTCTAATATAAACTCAGAGTATTCTAATATACACTCAGAGTATTCTAATATAAACTCAGAGTATTCTAATATAAACTCAGAGTATTCTAATATGCACTCAGAGTATTCTAATATACACACAGAGTATTCTAATATAAACACAGATTATTCTAATATAAACTCAGAGTATTCTAATATACACTCAGAGTATTCTAATATAAACACAGATTATTCTAATATAAACTCAGAGTATTCTAATATACACACAGAGTATTCTAATATAAACTCTGAGTATTCTAATATAAACTCAGAGTATTCTAATATACACTCAGAGTATTCTAATATACACTCAGAGTATTCTAATATAAACTCAGAGTATTCTAATATACACTCAGAGTATTCTAATATAAACTCAGAGTATTCTAATATAAACACAGAGTATTCTAATATAAACTCAGAGTATTCTAATATGCACTCAGAGTATTCTAATATAAACTCAGAGTGTTCTAATATTCACTCAGGGTATTCTAATATACACTCAGAGTATTCTAATATAAACTCAGAGTATTCTAATATAAACTCAGAGTATTCTAATATGCACTCAGAGTATTCTAATATACACTCAGAGTATTCTAATATAAACACAGATTATTCTAATATAAACTCAGAGTATTCTAATATACACACAGAGTATTCTAATATAAACTCAGAGTATTCTAATATACACTCAGAGTATTCTAATATAAACACAGATTATTCTAATATAAAATCAGAGTATTCTAATATACACACAGAGTATTCTAATATAAACTCAGAGTATTCTAATATGCACTCAGAGTATTCTAATATACACTCAGAGTATTCTAATATAAACACAGATTATTCTAATATAAACTCAGAGTATTCTAATATAAACACAGATTATTCTAATATAAACTCAGAGTATTCTAATATACACACAGAGTATTCTAATATAAACTCAGAGTATTCTAATATACACTCAGAGTATTCTAATATACACTCAGAGTATTCTAATATACACTCAGATTATTCTAATATAAACACAGATTATTCTAACATACACTCAGAGTATTCTAATATACACTCAGAGTATTCTAATATAAACACAGAGTATTCTAATATACACTCAGAGTATTCTAATATAAACACAGATTATTCTAATATAAACTCAGAGTATTCTAATATAAACTCAGAGTATTCTAATATAAACACAGAGTATTCTAATATACACTCAGAGTATTCTAATATACACACAGAGTATTCTAATATAAACTCAGAGTATTCTAATATACACAGAGTATTCTAATATAAACTCAGAGTATTCTAATATAAACTCAGAGTATTCTAATATACACACAGAGTATTCTAATATACACACAGAGTATTCTAATATAAACACAGAGTATTCTAATATACACACAGAGTATTCTAATATAAACTCAGAGTATTCTAATATAAACTCAGAGTATTCTAATATACACACAGAGTATTCTAATATACACACAGAGTATTCTAATATAAACACAGAGTATTCTAATATAAACACAGAGTATTCTAATATACACACAGAGTATTCTAATATAAACTCAGAGTATTCTAATATAAACTCAGAGTATTCTAATATACACACAGAGTATTCTAATATAAACACAGAGTATTCTAATATAAACACAGAGTACTCTAATATAAACTCAGAGTATTCTAATTGACACACAGAGTATTCTAATATAAACTCAGAGTATTCTAATATAAACACAGAGTATTCTAATATAAACACAGAGTACTCTAATATAAACTCAGAGTATTCTAATTGACACACAGAGTATTCTAATATAAACTCAGAGTATTCTAATATACACTCAGAGTATTCTAATATAAACACAGAGTATTCTAATATAAACTCAGAGTATTCTAATATACACACAGAGTATTCTAATATAAACACAGAGTATTCTAATATAAACACAGAGTACTCTAATATAAACTCAGAGTATTCTAATTGACACACAGAGTATTCTAATATAAACTCAGAGTATTCTAATATAAACACAGATTATTCTAATATAAACACAGAGTACTCTAATATAAACTGAGAGTATTCTAATTGACACACAGAGTATTCTAATATAAACTCAGAGTATTCTAATTGACAC
This sequence comes from Megaleporinus macrocephalus, assembly GCA_021613375.1. Taxonomy (NCBI): domain Eukaryota; kingdom Metazoa; phylum Chordata; class Actinopteri; order Characiformes; family Anostomidae; genus Megaleporinus; species Megaleporinus macrocephalus. The sequence goes on along the minus strand of CM038721.1, from coordinate 43,282,822 downwards.
ACAGAGTATTCTAATATAAACACAGAGTATTCTAATATAAACTCAGAGTATTCTAATATACACACAGAGTATTCTAATATAAACTCAGAGTATTCTAATTGACACACAGAGTATTCTAATATAAACTCAGAGTATTCTAATATACACACAGAGTATTCTAATATACAAACAGAGTATTCTAATATGAACAGAGTATTCTAATATACACTCAGAGTATTCTAATATACACTCAGAGTATTCTAATATACACACAGAGTATTCTAATATAAACACAGAGTATTCTAATATAAACACAGAGTATTCTAATATACAAACAGAGTATTCTAATATGAACAGAGTATTCTAATATACACTCAGAGTATTCTAATATACACTCAGAGTATTCTAAAATACACTCAGAGTATTCTAATATAAACACAGAGTATTCTAATATAAACACAGAGTATTCTAATATACAAACAGAGTATTCTAATATGAACAGAGTATTCTAATATACACTCAGAGTATTCTAATATATACTCAGAGTATTCTAATATACACACAGAGTATTCTAATATAAACTCAGAGTATTCTAATATAAACTCAGAGTATTCTAATATAAACTCAGAGTATTCTAATATACACACAGAGTATTCTAATATAAACTCAGAGTATTCTAATATACACACAGAGTATTCTAATATAAACTCAGAGTATTCTAATATAAACTCAGAGTATTCTAATATACACACAGAATATTCTAATATACACACAGAGTATTCTAATATAAACACAGAGTATTCTAATATACACACAGAGTATTCTAATATAAACTCAGAGTATTCTAATATAAACTCAGAGTATTCTAATATACACACAGAGTATTCTAATATACACACAGAGTATTCTAATATAAACACAGAGTATTCTAATATAAACACAGAGTATTCTAATATACACACAGAGTATTCTAATATAAACTCAGAGTATTCTAATATACACACAGAGTATTCTAATATAAACACAGAGTATTCTAATATAAACACAGAGTACTCTAATATAAACTCAGAGTATTCTAATTGACACACAGAGTATTCTAATATAAACTCAGAGTATTCTAATATAAACTCAGAGTATTCTAATATAAACTCAGAGTATTCTAATTGACACACAGAGTATTCTAATATAAACTCAGAGTATTCTAATATACACTCAGAGTATTCTAATATAAACACAGAGTATTCTAATATAAACACAGAGTATTCTAATATAAACTCAGAGTATTCTAATATACACACAGAGTATTCTAATATAAACACAGAGTATTCTAATTGACACACAGAGTATTCTAATATACACACAGAGTATTCTAATATAAACACAGAGTATTCTAATTGACACACAGAGTATTCTAATATAAACTCAGAGTATTCTAATTGACACACAGAGTATTCTAATATAAACACAGAGTATTCTAATATAAACTCAGAGTATTCTAATATACACACAGAGTATTCTAATATAAACTCAGAGTATTCTAATTGACACACAGAGTATTCTAATATAAACTCAGAGTATTCTAATATACACACAGAGTATTCTAATATACAAACAGAGTATTCTAATATGAACAGAGTATTCTAATATACACTCAGAGTATTCTAATATACACTCAGAGTATTCTAATATACACACAGAGTATTCTAATATAAACACAGAGTATTCTAATATAAACACAGAGTATTCTAATATACAAACAGAGTATTCTAATATGAACAGAGTATTCTAATATACACTCAGAGTATTGTAATATACACTCAGAGTATTCTAAAATACACTCAGAGTATTCTAATATAAACACAGAGTATTCTAATATAAACACAGAGTATTCTAATATACAAACAGAGTATTCTAATATGAACAGAGTATTCTAATATACACTCAGAGTATTCTAATATACACTCAGAGTATTCTAATATACACACAGAGTATTCTAATATAAACTCAGAGTATTCTAATATAAACTCAGAGTATTCTAATATACACACAGAGTATTCTAATATACACACAGAATATTCTCATATACACACAGAGTATTCTAATATAAACTCAGAGTATTCTAATATAAACTCAGAGTATTCTAATATACACACAGAGTATTCTAATATACACACAGAGTATTCTAATATAAACACAGAGTATTCTAATATACACACAGAGTATTCTAATATAAACTCAGAGTATTCTAATATACACACAGAGTATTCTAATATACACACAGAGTATTCTAATATAAACACAGAGTATTCTAATATAAACTCAGAGTATTCTAATATACACTCAGAGTATTCTAATATACACACAGAGTATTCTAATATAAACTCAGAGTATTCTAATATACACACAGAGTATTCTAATATACACACAGAGTATTCTAATATACACACAGAGTATTGTAATATAAACAGAGTATTCGAATATACACTCAGAGTATTCTAATATACACTCAGAGTATTCTAATATAAACTCAGAGTATTCTAATATAAACAGAGTATTCTAATATACACTCAGAGTATTCTAATATAAACACAGAGTATTCTAATATAAACACAGAGTATTCTAATATACACTCAGAGTATTCTAATATACACACAGAGTATTCTAATATAAACAGAGTATTCTAATATACACTCAGAGTATTCTAATATACACACAGAGTATTCTAATATAAACAGAGTATTCTAATATACACTCAGAGTATTCTAATATACACACAGAGTATTCTAATACACACTCAGAGTATTCTAATATAAACACAGAGTATTCTAATATAAACACAGAGTATTCTAATATACACTCAGAGTATTCTAATATAAACTCAGAGTATTCTAATATACACACAGAGTATTCTAATATATACACAGAGTATTCTAATATACACTCAGAGTATTCTAATATACACTCAGAGTATTCTAATATACACACAGAGTATTCTAATATACACACAGAGTATTCTAATATAAACACAGAGTATTCTAATATAAACTCAGAGTATTCTAATATAAACTCAGAGTATTCTAATATAAACAGAGTATTCTAATATACACACAGAGTATTCTAATATACACACAGAGTATTCTAATACACACACAGAGTATTCTAATATAAACTTAGAGTATTCTCATATAAACAGAGTATTCTAATATAAACAGAGTATTCTAATATACACACAGAGTATTCTAATATACACTCAGAGTATTTTAATATAAACTTAGAGTATTCTAATATAAACTTAGAGCATTCTAATATAAACTCAGAGTATTCTAATATAAACTTAGAGTATTATAATATAAACTCAGAGTATTCTAATATAAACTTAGAGTATTCTAATATAAACTCAGAGTATTCTAATATAAACTTAGAGTATTCTAATATAAACAGAATATTCTAATATAAACTCAGAGTATTCTAATATAAACTTAGAGTATTCTAATATAAACTTAGAGTATTCTAATATAAACTCAGAGTATTCTAATATACACACAGAGTATTCTAATATACACACAGATTATTCTAATATAAACTCAGAGTATTCTAATATACACTCAGAGTATTCTAATATACACACAGAGTATTCTAATATAAACTCAGAGTATTCTATATACACACAGAGTATTCTAATATAAACTCAGAGTATTCTAATATACACTCAGAGTATTCTAATATAAACTCAGAGTATTCTAATATACACTCAGAGTATTCTAATATAAACTCAGAGTATTCTAATATACACTCAGAGTATTCCAATATAAACTCAGAGTATTCTAATATAAACTCAGAGTATTCTAATATGCACTCAGAGTATTCTAATATAAACACAGATTATTCTAATATAAACTCAGAGTATTCTAATATACACTCAGAGTATTCTAATATAAACACAGATTATTCTAATATAAACTCAGAGTATTCTAATATACACACAGAGTATTCTAATATAAACTCTGAGTATTCTACTATAAACTCAGAGTATTCTAATATACACTCAGAGTATTCTAATATAAACTCAGAGTATTCTAATATAAACTCAGAGTATTCTAATATAAACTCAGAGTATTCTAATATAAACTCAGAGTATTCTAATATACACTCAGAGTATTCTAATATACACTCAGAGTATTCTAATATAAACTCAGAGTATTCTAATATAAACACAGAGTATTCTAATATAAACTCAGAGTATTCTAATATGCACTCAGAGTATTCTAATATACACTCAGAGTATTCTAATATTCACTCAGGGTATTCTAATATACACTCAGAGTATTCTAATATAAACTCAGAGTATTCTAATATAAACTCAGAGTATTCTAATATGCACTCAGAGTATTCTAATATACACTCAGAGTATTCTAATATAAACTCAGAGTATTCTAATATAAACTCAGAGTATTCTAATATACACACAGAGTATTCTAATATAAACTCAGAGTATTCTAATATACACTCAGAGTATTCTAATATAAACACAGATTATTCTAATATAAACTCAGAGTATTCTAATATACACACAGAGTATTCTAATATAAACTCAGAGTATTCTAATATACACTCAGAGTATTCTAATATACACTCAGAGTATTCTAATATACACTCAGAGTATTCTAATATAAACACAGATTATTCTAATATAAACTCAGAGTATTCTAATATAAACACAGATTATTCTAATATAAACTCAGAGTATTCTAATATACACACAGAGTATTCTAATATAAACTCAGAGTATTCTAATATACACTCAGAGTATTCTAATATAAACTCAGAGTATTCTAATATAAACACAGATTATTCTAATATACACTCAGAGTATTCTAATATACACTCAGAGTATTCTAATATAAACACAGATTATTCTAATATAAACTCAGAGTATTCTAATATACACTCAGAGTATTCTAATATAAACTCAGAGTATTCTAATATACACTCAGAGTATTCTAATATAAACTCAGAGTATTCTAATATACACTCAGAGTATTCTAATATAAACTCAGAGTATTCTAATATACACTCAGAGTATTCTAATATAAACTCAGAGTATTCTAATATAAACTCAGAGTATTCTAATATGCACTCAGAGTATTCTAATATACACACAGAGTATTCTAATATAAACACAGATTATTCTAATATAAACTCAGAGTATTCTAATATACACTCAGAGTATTCTAATATAAACACAGATTATTCTAATATAAACTCAGAGTATTCTAATATACACACAGAGTATTCTAATATAAACTCTGAGTATTCTAATATAAACTCAGAGTATTCTAATATACACTCAGAGTATTCTAATATACACTCAGAGTATTCTAATATAAACTCAGAGTATTCTAATATACACTCAGAGTATTCTAATATAAACTCAGAGTATTCTAATATAAACACAGAGTATTCTAATATAAACTCAGAGTATTCTAATATGCACTCAGAGTATTCTAATATAAACTCAGAGTGTTCTAATATTCACTCAGGGTATTCTAATATACACTCAGAGTATTCTAATATAAACTCAGAGTATTCTAATATAAACTCAGAGTATTCTAATATGCACTCAGAGTATTCTAATATACACTCAGAGTATTCTAATATAAACACAGATTATTCTAATATAAACTCAGAGTATTCTAATATACACACAGAGTATTCTAATATAAACTCAGAGTATTCTAATATACACTCAGAGTATTCTAATATAAACACAGATTATTCTAATATAAAATCAGAGTATTCTAATATACACACAGAGTATTCTAATATAAACTCAGAGTATTCTAATATGCACTCAGAGTATTCTAATATACACTCAGAGTATTCTAATATAAACACAGATTATTCTAATATAAACTCAGAGTATTCTAATATAAACACAGATTATTCTAATATAAACTCAGAGTATTCTAATATACACACAGAGTATTCTAATATAAACTCAGAGTATTCTAATATACACTCAGAGTATTCTAATATACACTCAGAGTATTCTAATATACACTCAGATTATTCTAATATAAACACAGATTATTCTAACATACACTCAGAGTATTCTAATATACACTCAGAGTATTCTAATATAAACACAGAGTATTCTAATATACACTCAGAGTATTCTAATATAAACACAGATTATTCTAATATAAACTCAGAGTATTCTAATATAAACTCAGAGTATTCTAATATAAACACAGAGTATTCTAATATACACTCAGAGTATTCTAATATACACACAGAGTGTTCTAATATAAACTCAGAGTATTCTAATATAAACTCAGAGTATTCTAATATAAACACAGATTATTCTAATATACACTCAGAGTATTCTAATATACACTCAGAGTATTCTAATATACACACAGAGTATTCTAATATAAACACAGAGTATTCTAATATAAACACAGAGTACTCTAATATAAACTCAGAGTATTCTAATTGACACACAGAGTATTCTAATATAAACTCAGAGTATTCTAATATAAACACAGAGTATTCTAATATAAACACAGAGTACTCTAATATAAACTCAGAGTATTCTAATTGACACACAGAGTATTCTAATATAAACTCAGAGTATTCTAATATACACTCAGAGTATTCTAATATAAACACAGAGTATTCTAATATAAACTCAGAGTATTCTAATATACACACAGAGTATTCTAATATAAACACAGAGTATTCTAATTGACACACAGAGTATTCTAATATACACACAGAGTATTCTAATATAAACACAGAGTATTCTAATTGACACACAGAGTATTCTAATATAAACTCAGAGTATTCTAATTGACACACAGAGTATTCTAATATAAACACAGAGTATTCTAATATAAACTCAGAGTATTCTAATATACACACAGAGTATTCTAATATAAACTCAGAGTATTCTAATTGACACACAGAGTATTCTAATATAAACTCAGAGTATTCTAATATACACACAGAGTATTCTAATATACAAACAGAGTATTCTAATATGAACAGAGTATTCTAATATACACTCAGAGTATTCTAATATACACTCAGAGTATTTTAATATACACACAGAGTATTCTAATATAAACACAGAGTATTCTAATATAAACACAGAGTATTGTAATATACAAACAGAGTATTCTAATATGAACAGAGTATTCTAATATACACTCAGAGTATTCTAATATACACTCAGAGTATTCTAAAATACACTCAGAGTATTCTAATATAAACACAGAGTATTCTAATATAAACACAGAGTATTCTAATATACAAACAGAGTATTCTAATATGAACAGAGTATTCTAATATACACTCAGAGTATTCTAATATACACTCAGAGTATTCTAATATACACACAGAGTATTCTAATATAAACTCAGAGTATTCTAATATAAACTCAGAGTATTCTAATATACACACAGAGTATTCTAATATACACACAGAATATTCTCATATACACACAGAGTATTCTAATATAAACTCAGAGTATTCTAATATAAACTCAGAGTATTCTAATATACACACAGAGTATTCTAATATACACACAGAGTATTCTAATATAAACACAGAGTATTCTAATATACACACAGAGTATTCTAATATAAACTCAGAGTATTCTAATATACACACAGAGTATTCTAATATACACACAGAGTATTCTAATATAAACACAGAGTATTCTAATATAAACTCAGAGTATTCTAATATACACTCAGAGTATTCTAATATACACACAGAGTATTCTAATATAAACTCAGAGTATTCTAATATACACACAGAGTATTCTAATATACACACAGAGTATTCTAATATACACACAGAGTATTGTAATATAAACAGAGTATTCTAATATACACTCAGAGTATTCTAATATACACTCAGAGTATTCTAATATAAACTCAGAGTATTCTAATATAAACAGAGTATTCTAATATACACTCAGAGTATTCTAATATAAACACAGAGTATTCTAATATAAACACAGAGTATTCTAATATACACTCAGAGTATTCTAATATACACACAGAGTATTCTAATATAAACAGAGTATTCTAATATACACTCAGAGTATTCTAATATACACACAGAGTATTCTAATATAAACAGAGTATTCTAATATACACTCAGAGTATTCTAATATACACACAGAGTATTCTAATACACACTCAGAGTATTCTAATATAAACACAGAGTATTCTAATATAAACACAGAGTATTCTAATATACACTCAGAGTATTCTAATATAAACTCAGAGTATTCTAATATACACACAGAGTATTCTAATATATACACAGAGTATTCTAATATACACTCAGAGTATTCTAATATACACTCAGAGTATTCTAATATACACACAGAGTATTCTAATATACACACAGAGTATTCTAATATAAACACAGAGTATTCTAATATAAACTCAGAGTATTCTAATATAAACTCAGAGTATTCTAATATAAACAGAGTATTCTAATATACACACAGAGTATTCTAATATACACACAGAGTATTCTAATACACACACAGAGTATTCTAATATAAACTTAGAGTATTCTCATATAAACAGAGTATTCTAATATAAACAGAGTATTCTAATATACACACAGAGTATTCTAATATACACACAGAGTATTTTAATATAAACTTAGAGTATTCTAATATAAACTTAGAGCATTCTAATATAAACTCAGAGTATTCTAATATAAACTTAGAGTATTATAATATAAACTCAGAGTATTCTAATATAAACTTAGAGTATTCTAATATAAACTCAGAGTATTCTAATATAAACTTAGAGTATTCTAATATAAACAGAATATTCTAATATAAACTCAGAGTATTCTAATATAAACTTAAGTATTCTAATATAAACTTAGAGTATTCTAATATAAACTCAGAGTATTCTAATATACACACAGAGTATTCTAATATACACACAGATTATTCTAATATAAACTCAGAGTATTCTAATATACACTCAGAGTATTCTAATATACACACAGATTATTCTAATATAAACTCAGAGTATTCTTATATACACACAGAGTATTCTAATATAAACTCAGAGTATTCTAATATACACTCAGAGTATTCTAATATAAACTCAGAGTATTCTAATATACACTCAGAGTATTCTAATATAAACTCAGAGTATTCTAATATACACTCAGAGTATTCTAATATAAACTCAGAGTATTCTAATATACACTCAGAGTATTCCAATATAAACTCAGAGTATTCTAATATAAACTCAGAGTATTCTAATATGCACTCAGAGTATTCTAATATAAACACAGATTATTCTAATATAAACTCAGAGTATTCTAATATACACTCAGAGTATTCTAATATAAACACAGATTATTCTAATATAAACTCAGAGTATTCTAATATACACACAGAGTATTCTAATATAAACTCTGAGTATTCTAATATAAACTCAGAGTATTCTAATATACACTCAGAGTATTCTAATATAAACTCAGAGTATTCTAATATAAACTCAGAGTATTCTAATATAAACTCAGAGTATTCTAATATACACTCAGAGTATTCTAATATACACTCAGAGTATTCTAATATACACTCAGAGTATTCTAATATAAACTCAGAGTATTCTAATATAAACACAGAGTATTCTAATATAAACTCAGAGTATTCTAATATGCACTCAGAGTATTCTAATATAAACTCAGAGTATTCTAATATTCACTCAGGGTATTCTAATATACACTCAGAGTATTCTAATATAAACTCAGAGTATTCTAATATAAACTCAGAGTATTCTAATATGCACTCAGAGTATTCTAATATACACTCAGAGTATTCTAATATAAACACAGATTATTCTAATATAAACTCAGAGTATTCTAATATACACACAGAGTATTCTAATATAAACTCAGAGTATTCTAATATACACTCAGAGTATTCTAATATAAACACAGATTATTCTAATATAAACTCAGAGTATTCTAATATACACACAGAGTATTCTAATATAAACTCAGAGTATTCTAATATACACTCAGAGTATTCTAATATACACTCAGAGTATTCTAATATAAACACAGATTATTCTAATATAAACTCAGAGTATTCTAATATAAACACAGATTATTCTAATATAAACTCAGAGTATTCTAATATACACACAGAGTATTCTAATATAAACTCAGAGTATTCTAATATACACTCAGAGTATTCTAATATACACTCAGAGTATTCTAATATAAACTCAGAGTATTCTAATATACACTCAGAGTATTCTAATATAAACTCAGAGTATTCTAATATACACACAGAGTATTCTAATATACACTCAGAGTATTCTAATATACACTCAGAGTATTCTAATATAAACACAGATTATTCTAATATAAACTCAGAGTATTCTAATATAAACACAGATTATTCTAATATAAACTCAGAGTATTCTAATATACACACAGAGTATTCTAATATAAACTCAGAGTATTCTAATATACACTCAGAGTATTCTAATATACACTCAGAGTAGTCTCATATACACTCAGAGTATTCTAATATAAACACAGATTATTCTAATATTCACTCAGAGTATTCTAATATACACTCAGAGTATTCTAATATAAACACAGATTATTCTAATATAAACTCAGAGTATTCTAATATACACTCAGAGTATTCTAATATAAACTCAGAGTATTCTAATATACACTCAGAGTATTCTAATATAAACTCAGAGTATTCTAATATACACTCAGAGTATTCTAATATAAACTCAGAGTATTCTAATATACACTCAGAGTATTCTAATATAAACTCAGAGTATTCTAATATAAACTCAGAGTATTCTAATATGCACTCAGAGTATTCTAATATACACACAGAGTATTCTAATATAAACACAGATTATTCTAATATAAACTCAGAGTATTCTAATATACACTCAGAGTATTCTAATATAAACACAGATTATTCTAATATAAACTCAGAGTATTCTAATATACACAAAGAGTATTCTAATATAAACTCTGAGTATTCTAATATAAACTCAGAGTATTCTAATATACACTCAGAGTATTCTAATATACACTCAGAGTATTCTAATATAAACTCAGAGTATTCTAATATACACTCAGAGTATTCTAATATAAACTCAGAGTATTCTAATATAAACACAGAGTATTCTAATATAAACTCAGAGTATTCTAATATGCACTCAGAGTATTCTAATATAAACTCAGAGTATTCTAATATTCACTCAGGGTATTCTAATATACACTCAGAGTATTCTAATATAAACTCAGAGTATTCTAATATAAACTCAGAGTATTCTAATATGCACTCAGAGTATTCTAATATACACTCAGAGTATTCTAATATAAACACAGATTATTCTAATATAAACTCAGAGTATTCTAATATACACACAGAGTATTCTAATATAAACTCAGAGTATTCTAATATACACTCAGAGTATTCTAATATAAACACAGATTATTCTAATATAAAATCAGAGTATTCTAATATACACACAGAGTATTCTAATATAAACTCAGAGTATTCTAATATGCACTCAGAGTATTCTAATATACACTCAGAGTATTCTAATATAAACACAGATTATTCTAATATAAACTCAGAGTATTCTAATATAAACACAGATTATTCTAATATAAACTCAGAGTATTCTAATATACACACAGAGTATTCTAATATAAACTCAGAGTATTCTAATATACACTCAGAGTATTCTAATATACACTCAGAGTATTCTAATATACACTCAGATTATTCTAATATAAACACAGATTATTCTAACATACACTCAGAGTATTCTAATATACACTCAGAGTATTCTAATATAAACACAGAGTATTCTAATATACACTCAGAGTATTCTAATATAAACACAGATTATTCTAATATAAACTCAGAGTATTCTAATATAAACTCAGAGTATTCTAATATAAACACAGAGTATTCTAATATACACTCAGAGTATTCTAATATACACACAGAGTATTCTAATATAAACTCAGAGTATTCTAATATAAACTCAGAGTATTCTAATATAAACACAGATTATTCTAATATACACTCAGAGTATTCTAATATACACTCAGAGTATTCTAATATAAACTCAGAGTATTCTAATATAAACTCAGAGTATTCTAATTTAAACTCAGAGTATTCTAATATAAACTCAGAGTATTCTAATATAAACTCAGAGTATTCTAATATACACTCAGAGTATTCTAATATACACTCAGAGTATTCTAATATACACACAGAGTATTCTAATATAAACTCAGAGTATTCTAATATACACACAGAGTATTCTAATATAAACTCTGAGTATTCTAATATAAACTCTGTGTATTCTAATATACACTCAGAGTATTCTAATATAAACTCAGAGTATTCTAATATACACTCAGAGTATTCTAATATAAACTCAGAGTATTCTAATATACACTCAGAGTATTCTAATATAAACTCAGAGTATTCTATTATAGTTTTTTATAGAGTTTTAATACAGTGTTATAAACAACACACTGTTTTATACAGTCTATAACGTGTTAAGCAGCATATTAAACATGAACTGCAGAAGAGGATCTGGCAACCTCACTTTACTATAACAATATCAACTACACACACTGCAGATTTATCCATGTTGTAAATGACTGAAAGCAGGTAGTTGACTAGTTACTAAATGTTATTAATATTATTAATATCATTATTATAATATTATTAATAATATTAATCTGTGTAATTCATGAAAGGTTTAAAGAGCCAGTGAGTGATTAATGAGGGAGTGTTAACTAAACACGAAGGGTTAACTGGTTTGTTACTATCACTGTGTGTAATGCTACCTATTACAGACAGTAATAAAGGTTTTATGTAGGTGGCGCTATATTAGAGGCGGTCACTGTGTTAGCGCAGCGGCTCTGTATGAAATAATCTCCATCCTCTTGTTCGGCCGGCGGCAGGAAGACGTCCAGCGGCGGCTAACTGGGGGCTAATCGCTATCCTGGTTCTCGCTGCTGGGCTTTTGTTTGCGGCTCTCTGAGATGCATCGAGCCTCAGAGCTCCCCGGCACAGGCGCTCCCTCATCTCCAGCCAATCTGAAGATAATTGCAGCCAATTAAACGGGGGTGTTCCCGGCGTTCCCCGGGCGCGGGCACAGCCACGCTCCGCTGTGCACTCTTTAAATGCTTTAGAACGCGGCCGAGCGGTTCCGCCGGAGCTCAGAGGAGGAGAAGTCATGTGACTCGAGGAACGGCCGCCGCTCGAGCAACAATAAGACCTGGAAAAGTCTGGAGTCGCTCATCCGTGAGGCAGGAAAGACTTTGAAAGTAATTAACCAACTTCTTTTCTGATGTGTTGGTTCTGGAGGTCTGCAGGCTTTTCTCCGCCGCTTCTGACCACCGGCGCCCGCACGGCTCAGCGACCCTGCCAGCGCCGTCGCCGAGGATCAGAGACGCAGGATAATTACTGCTGAGTGCATTCAGAACATTCCACACCCGCATCTAAAACTATTAAATACCTGCTTTAGTGTTTTCTGCCTTTAATCTAACGTACAGAGTCAGCCTCGACCTGCTCAGTGTCCGACGTCCTGCTTCTGTTAACTACCAGTGTAGCTAGCGCATAGTACAGCTGTCTGTACAGCAGGTGGCGCAGTACTAACTGCATGAGTTTACAGTGATCTGGAATGAAGTTTTGTTAGTTATTCATTTTTACCAGTATAAATACGATACGTCTCGATTCAGTACACATTTTCAGAGCATTCATTATTAAAGTACAATATTTCGGTTCCAGTTAAACCAGCAAAACCAGCTAAAATATTTCATTGATTTTCATTAACAGTTATGGAAATTATTCCTTTTCCAGCAACAGGACTGGTTCAGCGAGTGACTGATTTGGAATGTTGGATGCTGGTGTCTTGGTCAACCAGTATGGCAATGCTAGGTGAACAGATAAACTATAAACTATCACTAGACCAGCTTAGATCAGTTTAGACCAGTATAAACCAGTATAGCTCAGTATTGACCAGTATAAACCAGTCTAGGCAAGTAAAGACCAGTACATCTCAGACCATTAAAGACCAGTATAGAATTATAGTGTCCTATTTAAACACTCTACCTACAACTTGATGACCAGATAAAATAGCATTAGACCATTGTAGACTAGTATAGACCAGTAAAAACCAGTATAGACAAGTATAGTCCAGTAAAGACCAGTATAGACCCATACCATCCAGTGTAAACTAGTATAGACCAGCAAAAACCAGTATAGACCAGTTTAGTCCAGTATAGACCAGTATAGTCCAGTAAAGACCAGTATAGACCAATACAAGTGTAAACTAGTATAGACCAATAAAAATCAGTGTAGACCTGTGTAGTCCAGTATAGACCAGTATAGACCAATACAATCCAGTGTAAACTAGTATAGACCAGTAAAAACCAATGTAGACCTGTGTAGTCCAGTAAAGATCAGTATAGACTAATACAATCCAGTGTAGACTAGTATTGACCAGTAAAAGCCAATGTAGACTGGTGTAGTCCAGTATAGACCAGTATAGACCAATACATTTACATTTACATTTACATTTACGGCATTTAGCAGATGCTCTTATCCAGTGTGACTTATAGAAGTGCTTAGTGTTGGTTAGAGTATGAATCTCTATCAGTACAAACAGGTTTAAGTCCAAACTACTCTATACTCAAACACTGCTATAAACACAGGGCCAGTGCTGATACCTAGAAACAAGACAATACAATACCTAGCAAGACTGGAACACCTACAGAACACCTACACCTACAGAACACCTACACCTACAGAACACCTACACCTACACCTACAGAACACCTACACCTACAGAACACCTACACCTACAGAACACCTACACCTACAGAGAAGAGAACAAATACAAGACTACATACAGTACAAGTGCAGTACTTATCCAGTGCTCCTAGAAGATAAAGTGCAATTACAGTTTATACCAGTACTTTAGTATATTAGTGTTTATTAAATGCTTTACAAAGAGACGGGTCTTCAGTCTGCGTTTGAAGACCGCGAGAGAGTTCGCTGTTCAGACAGCCAGTGGAAGTTCGTTCCACCATCTGGGCTCCAGGACAGAAAAGGGTCTTGTCGCGTGTCTTCCATGAATCTTAAGTGATGGCGGGTCAAGCCGAGCCGTACTTGAAGCCCGAAGGGCTCGAGGTGCGGTTCGACTTTTGATCATTGCCATAAGGTCAGGAGGAGCTGGTCCATTCTTGGCTTTGTAGGCATCAGCTGCTGAGCTGTCCAGTATAGACCAGTATAGACTAATACAATCCAGTGTAGACTAGTATAGACCAGTAAAAACAATGTAGACCTGTGTAGTCCAGTAAAGAACAGTATAGACCAATACAATCCAGTGTAGACTAGTATAGACCAGTAAAAACCAGTGTAGACTAGTAAAAACCAGTAAAAACCAGTGTAGACCAGTACAGTCCAGTATAAACCAGTATAGACTAGTATAGAATAAAACATGAGCTACTATGCTAGCCCCAGAGTATAATGAGTATAGTGAGTAGAGTGAGTAGAGCGAGTAGAGTGAGTATAGGTAGTAGAGTGAGTAGAGTGAGTATAGTGAGTATAGGGAGTAGAGTGAGTAGAGTGAGTAGAGTGAGTAGAGTGAGTATAGGGAGTAGAGTGAGTAGAGTGAGTATAGTGAGTAGAGTGAGTGGAGTGAGCAGAGTGAGTACAGTGAGCAGAGTGAGTAGAGTGAGTATAAGGAGTAGAGTGAGTATAGGGAGTAGAGTGAGTAGAGTGAGTATAGGGAGTAGAGTGAGTAGAGGGAGTAGAGTGAGTATAGTGAGTAGAGGGAGTAGAGTGAGTATAGGGAGTATAGTGAGTAGAGTGAGTAGAGTAGAGTGAGTAGAGTGAGTATAGGGAGTAGAGTGAGTAGAGTGAGTAGAGGGAGTAGAGTGAGTAGAGTGAGTATAGGGAGTAGAGTGAGTAGAGTGAGTATAGGGAGTAGAGTGAGTAGAGTGAGTATAGGGAGTAGAGTGAGTAGAGCTAGTAGAGTGAGTATAGGGAGTAGAGTGAGTATAGGGAGTAGAGTGAGTAGAGCTAGTAGAGTGAGTATAGTGAGTAGAGTGAGTATAGGGAGTAGAGTGAGTAGAGCTAGTAGAGTGAGTATAGGGAGTAGAGTGAGTATAGGGAGTAGAGTGAGTAGAGTGAGTATAGGGAGTAGAGTGAATATAGGGAGTAGAGTGAGTAGAGTGAGTAGAGTGAGTATGTGGGATTGTGTTACTGATTGGGCTTGTTGGGTAAATACCAGCAGTGGAACTTTCCAGTTATCCCAGTTCGGAATAATCCCACCCAGTCAGTGTTTGTACACATACGGACCGTCTGGATCAGCAGACGTGCTTTACTGCTGACATATGGGAATCCTGTTCCAGCGTGATCCGGTCCGATTCCGGGTGTTCGGCGTCTCCGTGTCTCACACTGTTACCTGTAAAACACGACAGCAGCCCTGTTTCCCGCGTAGCTCTCAGAGTCTGATTCACCAACAGGTGTGATGACAGAGCTCGGGACTGAGTGCGGGACTGAGTGCGGGACTGAGTGCGGGACTGAGTGCGGGGCCGGAGCCGGGCGGGTTCTGCTGCTGAGCTGGCTCTCCGAGTGCGGGGCCGGAGCCGGGCGGGTTCTGCTGCTGAGCTGGCTCTCCGAGTGCGGGGCCGGAGCCGGGCGGGTTCTGCTGCTGAGCTGGCTCTCCGAGTGCGGGGCCGGAGCCGGGCGGGGTTCTGCTGCTGAGCTGGCTCTCCGAGTGCGGGGCCGGAGCCGGGCGGGTTCTGCTGCTGAGCTGGCTCTCCGAGTGCGGGGCCGGAGCCGGGCGGGTTCTGCTGCTGAGCTGGCTCTCCGAGTGCGGGGCCGGAGCCGGGCGGGTTCTGCTGCTGAGCTGGCTCTCCGAGTGCGGGGCCGGAGCCGGGCGGGTTCTGCTGCTGAGCTGGCTCTCCGAGTGCGGGGCTGGAGCGCGTGTGGAGGCTCTGGGCTCTGACGTGTGTGAGCTGATGAATCCCAGTCCAGCCTGAAGGCCGTGTGAGAACCTGAGCAGATATGAATGTACTTGTGCTGGTGTTTGTAAACACTCCTGCGTTCCATTACTGGAGGAGGTCCAGGCCGTTATTGAGTTAGGAGATAAATGCCTCTCTTTAATCCGCCTGTGAAACCCAACCCGTCTCACACGAACAGCAGCCGAAGTCCAGGAGGGAACGTTCCTGCTCACGCAAACGTTCTCGCTGAGCCGCGCCGCGGAGCGCTCGCAGGACTGGACGCTGCTGCTGGACGTTCTCGGTACTGTGAGGATTCGAGTTATCGGGATCACGAGTTCAGAACTTCTACCACCCTGAACATAAAGATCAAACACACACACGGAACACTTCCCTCCTCCTCACTAACACTAGAACCTCTCCAGCAGAGCAGCTCTAGACTGTTCTTGTGTTCTTGTTCTCATGTTAACAGACTTGATAAACTGATCCGCAGAGCCAGTGATGTTGTGGGTGGAGCTGGACTCACTGACGGCAGTGTCTGAGAGGAGGACGCTGTCTAATCTACAGGCCATCATGGAGAACAGCTCCCACCCTCTTTATCACACAGTGAGGAGACGCAGGAGCACATTCAGTGAGAGACTCAGTCAACACCACAGGAGGTCATTCCTACCATAAGACTTTATAACTCCTCTCTTAACTATCAGACCTTATAACTCCTCCCTTAACTATCAGACTTTATAACTCCTCCCTTAACTATCAGACTTTATAACTCCTCTCTTAACTATCAGACTTTATAACTCCTCTCTTAACTATCAGACTTTATAACTCCTCTCTTAACTATCAGACTTTATAACTCCTCCCTTAACTATCAGACTTTATAACTCCTCTCTTAACTATCAGACTTCATAACTCCTCCCTTAACTATCAGACTTTATAACTCCTCCCTTAACTATCAGACTTTATAACTCCTCTCTTAACTATCAGACTTTATAACTCCTCTCTTAACTATCAGACTTTATAACTCCTCTCTTAACTATCAGACTTTATAACTCCTCCCTTAACTATCAGACCTTATAACTCCTCCCTTAACTATCAGACTTTATAACTCCTCTCTTAACTATCAGACTTTATAACTCCTCTCTTAACTATCAGACTTTATAA
This sequence comes from Megaleporinus macrocephalus, assembly GCA_021613375.1. Classification (NCBI taxonomy): domain Eukaryota; kingdom Metazoa; phylum Chordata; class Actinopteri; order Characiformes; family Anostomidae; genus Megaleporinus; species Megaleporinus macrocephalus. Next base: position 43,264,612 of record CM038721.1, on the reverse strand, counting down.
CTCCTCCCTTAACTATCAGACTTTATAACTCCTCTCTTAACTATCAGACTTTATAACTCCTCTCTTAACTATCAGACTTTATAACTCCTCTCTTAACTATCAGACTTTATAACTCCTCTCTTAACTATCAGACTTTATAACTCCTCTCTTAACTATCAGACTTTATAACTCCTCTATTAACTATCAGACTTTATAACTCCTCCCTTAACTATCAGACTTTATAACTCCTCTCTTAACTATCAGACCTTATAACTCCTCCCTTAACTATCAGACTTTATAACTCCTCTCTTAACTATCAGACTTTATAACTCCTCTCTTAACTATCAGACCTTATAACTCCTCTCTTAACTATCAGACTTTATAACTCCTCTCTTAACTATCAGACTTTCTAACTCCTCTCTTAACTATCAGACCTTATAACTCCTCTCTTAACTATCAGACTTTATAACTCCTCCCTTAACTATCAGACTTTATAACTCCTCTATTAACTATCAGACTTTATAACTCCTCCCTTAACTATCAGACTTTATAACTCCTCTCTTAACTATCAGACCTTATAACTCCTCTCTTAACTATCAGACCTTATAACTCCTCCCTTAACTATCAGACATTATAACTCCTCTCTTAACTATCAGACTTTATAACTCCTCCCTTAACTATCAGACCTTATAACTCCTCTCTTAACTATCAGACCTTATAACTCCTCCCTTAACTATCAGACCTTATAACTCCTCTCTTAACTATCAGACTTTATAACTCCTCTCTTAACTATCAGACTTTCTAACTCCTCTCTTAACTATCAGACCTTATAACTCCTCTCTTAACTATCAGACTTTATAACTCCTCTCTTAACTATCAGACTTTATAACTCCTCCCTTAACTATCAGACTTTATAACTCCTCTCTTAACTATCAGACCTTATAACTCCTCTCTTAACTATCAGACCTTATAACTCCTCCCTTAACTATCAGACATTATAACTCCTCTCTTAACTATCAGACTTTATAACTCCTCCCTTAACTATCAGACTTTATAACTCCTCTCTTAACTATCAGACTTTTTTAACTCCTCCCTTAACTATCAGACTTTATTACTCCTCCCTTAACTATCAGACTTTATAACTCCTCTCTTAACTATCAGACTTTATAACTCCTCTCTTAACTATCAGACTTTTTAACTTCTCTCTTAACTATCAGACTTTATTACTCCTCCCTTAACTATCAGACTTTATAACTCCTCTCTTAACTATCAGACTTTATAACTCCTCTCTTAACTATCAGACTTTATAACTCCTCCCTTAACTATCAGACTTTATAACTCCTCTCTTAACTATCAGACTTAATAACTCCTCTCTTAACTATCAGACTTTATAACTCCTCCCTTAACTATTAGACTTTATAACTCCTCTCTTAACTATCAGACTTTATAACTCCTCCCTTAACTATCAGACTTTATAACTCCTCCCTTAACTATCAGACTTTATAACTCCTCCCTTAACTATCAGACTTTATAACTCCTCTCTTAACTATCAGACTTTATAACTCCCTTACCGTACGACACCTTTCACAGTGATACGAGTAGAACAATAATTTAATTACAGCAATAACAATAGAACAATAATTACAGCAATAACAATAGAACAATAATTTAATTACAGCAATAACAATAGAACTATAATGTAATTACAGTAATAACAATAGAACAATAATTACAGTAATAACAATAGAACAATAATTTAATTACAGTAATAACAATAGAACAATAATTTAATTACAGCAATAACAATAGAACAATAATTTAATTACAGCAATAACAATAGAACAATAATTACAGCAATAACAATAGAACAATAATTTAATTACAGCAATAACAATAGAACTATAATGTAATTACATTAATAACAATAGAACAATAATTTAATTACAGCAATAACAATAGAACAATAATTGAATTACAATAATAACAATAGAACAATAATTACAATAATAGCAATAGAACTATAATTTAATTACAGTAATAACAATAGAACAATAAATTAATTACAGTAATAACAATAGAACTATAATGTAATTACAGCAATTACAATAGAACAATAATTTAATTACAGTAATAACAATAGAACAATAATTTAATTACAGTAATAACAATAGAACTATAATGTAATTACAGCAATTACAATAGAACAATAATTTAATTACAGTAATAACAATAGAACAATAATTTAATTACTGTAATAACAATAGAACAATAATTTTATTACAGTAATAACAATAGAACAATTATTTAATTACAGTAATAACAATAGAACAATAATGTAATTACAGAAATTACAATAGAACAATAATTTAATTCTATGTGTAAAAACTCAAACTCTTACTGCTGTATACAGTATATCTGTACTTATTATTATAGCCACAGTCACTTTACATTTTATTATTCTATTGTAATATAAGATTTATAAATGTGTATATACTACAAACTTCTTTTATGTTGTAAATTATTATTAGTGTTTATTCTTCTATATAAACGGCTGCGACTGTAAAAACTACAATTTCCCCCTGAAATCAATAAAGTATTTCTGATTCTGATTCTGATTCTGATGTTCTCGTGTTCTCAAGTTCATGCTCTTGTGTTCTCATGCTCTTGTGTTCTTATGTTTTTGCATTCTTGTTCTCCTGTTCTCAAGTTCATGTTCTCTTGTTATTGTGTTCTGATGTTCTTGTGTTCTAATGTTCTCGTGTACTCAAGTTGTCATGTTCATGTGTTCTCATGTTCTAATGTTCTTGTGTTGTGATGTTCTCGTGTTCTCATGTTTTCACCTGACGTTGTCTTCTGCAGGCCAGGTAAGGTTCTAGTACACACGTACCAGGAACAGCCCGGATGTTGTTTTTTGCTCGTCTCTGAGAACCGAGGACTCGCTGATGAGAACAAACATGAATACCCAGAATTCTAGTTGCTATGACACTCATAAACCAGTAAAAGATACTGGGAGCTTCAGTGCAGCCCAGTCTGATTAAGTACGTCTGAAGAGGAGAACAGATCTAATCTGGAGAAGGTCGGTGGAGTAGTGAAGTTCTGGCTGAGTGGATTAACTCATCATCTACGTGTATTTGTTTATAAGCAGATCTTCACCACTCCATCAGAACAGAACCTGGACGTATGACCTCAGAGATCGGACCACACGGCGCCGGTAAGTATCTGTGGTTAGACTGGTTAGCTAGTCAGTCAGGCTTATTAGCCAAACACAGCCAGCGCGGTTCTGCTCCCCCTCAGAACCCTGTGAAGATTGAAACGAGGAGTTCTGCTGATTGGTGAGGAGAAGTTCTGCTGATTGGTGAGGAGGTGTTCTGCTGATTGGTGAGGAGGAGTTCTGCTGATTGGTGAGGAGGAGTTCTGCTGATTGGTAAGGAGGTGTTCTGCTGATTGGTGAGGAGGTGTTCTGCTGATTGGTGAGGAGGTGTTCTGCTGATTGGTGAGGAGGAGTTCTGCTGATTGGTGAGGAGGTGTTCTGCTGATTGGTGAGGAGGTGTTCTGCTGATTGGTGAGGAGGAGTTCTGCTGATTGGTGAGGAGGTGTTCTGCTGATTGGTGAGGAGGAGTTCTGCTGATTGGTGAGGAGGAGTTCTGCTGATTGGTGAGGAGGAGTTCTGCTGATTGGTGAGGAGGTGTTCTGCTGATTGGTGAGGAGGTGTTCTGCTGATTGGTGAGGAGGAGTTCTGCTGATTGGTGAGGAGGAGTTCTGCTGATTGGTGAGGAGGAGTTCTGCTGATTGGTGAGGAGGTGTTCTGCTGATTGGTGAGGAGGAGTTCTGCTGATTGGTGAGGAGGAGTTCTGCTGATTGGTGAGGAGGTGTTCTGCTGATTGGTGAGGAGGAGTTCTGCTGAATGGTGAGGAGGTGTTCTGCTGATTGGTGAGGAGGTGTTCTGCAGGGGACGGTGAGCGGCTGGAGGAGGAGGTTCTGGGTGCAGAACCCGCTGTACCTCACTCCGAGTGAGGTACAGCGGAGAGCTAATTTGTGTGTGGATTTGGGAGCGGTCAGTGGTCAGCGTGGTCAGCGCGGTCAGCGGCCCGGACCCGGTTCTCCGGCGCTGCTGAATTTTAATTCCTCTCAGAGCCGGACGCTCCCGTTTGAAGGACAGCCAGTGACGGCAAACACACTCCACTGGCAGCACCGACAGAGCACACACACAACGAGCGGCCTGAGTGTGTGTGTGTGTGTGTGTGTGTGTGTGTGTGTGTGTGTGCACTTGAATTCACAAAGCAGTCCACATCTCTGTCCACATTTAAACCCCCCACCCCAACAGCAGCCCCCCTCGTTTTGGCTGAGGCTCAGCTGGACGCTGGTTGGTGAGGGGGAGCGCTGCCATACCTCAGTAACGACCGTGTCCAGTCCCGGCTAGCGCGGCCAGGACGGAGACGCTGAGCAGATCAGAACCGTTATATCATTAGTGATTACTCACCTCCTTTCACAGTTCTCCGGTTCTAGATATCAGCCCTGCGTATGTGAGACACAAACAGTGGAACCTTCCAGACAAACTAGGATTACTCTGAAAGAGAAACATAAGAAGATGAAGAGTGTCATAAAACACCCCTCACGTGTAATCACACGAGCTGACCGGAGTAAACACTGGACACTCTCACTGTGAGGTCACAGCTTTACACAGGAAGTGACCTGCTATCTATCTATCTATCTATCTATCTATCTATCTATCTATCTAGGGTTAGGGTATCTATCTATTCCTCAGATGTCTGGTAGGAGCAACTCTCTTGAGGTCCTGCTGCAGCACCCAGCTTCTTCTGAGCTTCATCACCCCCACATCCCAGATCTTGATGCTCCCACCACCATGCTTCCCAGTTGGGAT
>CM038721.1:43242251-43254751 GCA_021613375.1 Megaleporinus macrocephalus | reverse complement strand
AATGGACTTGACCTCCGTGACCCCTCCCAGACCGCATCATTAGCAGGCCGGGCCAGCTTCGGCTCGGCCTGACCCGGGGGTCGGCGAGGGGTCGTGGCAGGCGGGTCCCGAACACAGTGCGGCAAGCGAAGCGTACGGAACGCTTTGGGAAAGCTGCTCGGAAGAGCCTCAATTAGGAAGCACCAAAGGAAACACTGAGTCAGTGTGTTCGGCCGGGTTAGGAATGCCACCCATTCCGCTTCCACGGAGACATCTGAGAGCGCGGCCGGGCCGAGAGCACCGCTGCACGGTTTGATTGTATTACGTTTAGGTTCTGATTATTGGGCCGGGCAGACTCGGTCTGGGCCAGTAACCCGATCGCCGGGCCGCTCTCACCACGCTGGGACCAGATCGTCACCGCGGACCCTCTACATTTACAACAACACGCGAAACCCACCCGCGCCCTGACGGCCCTCCGGAGCCTGGCAGCTGAGGATTTGTCCTTCTAACAAACTCAATCTGACATACATTAACTCACGCTGGAGTCAAAGTAGCCGAGCGCTGCCGCTGGCCCGGTTTCCTCCAAGCTTGAAATCATTAGGCCGTATCGGCTCCCTCCCAGAAGAGCCCCCCGGCCCCCAGCCATCACTTCCAGACCAGTTCAGCTTCACCCACTTTTCTCCCACACTTCATTTCCTCGTTGGGACATCAGCTACAAATTGCAGTGCGTTGCTAAAGTTAGCGCTCGCGGCTCTGGAGGCCTGCGCTGAACCCCGACTTCGAACCCTGACCATCTATCATCCTGTCTGTTTACCGTCAGGCGCCCCCGCCAAGCCTCCAGCAGGGGGCGCTCCGTGGGGGGCGGCTTTTATTTATCCGGTGCCAGTTTATTACCCTGCCTATTTATCATCAGCGGCCTCTGCAGAGTTTTGTTCCCCCGCCAGCAGGGGGCGCTCTTCGGGGAGTGACTTTTATTCGGCTCGCTGCGAGTTTACATTGGCACGGAAAAGCGGGAACGCTGCAGCGGAGCGCTGCCGTCCCAGTGGCACCCATCAGAAAGCATGACCTCGCATTCAGCTCCAATAATAAATACCCTGAGATGTTGGGGTCAGCGCCAGTGGCTCGGAATACTTTACAGGCTGTTCAAATCCCAGAACTCCAGGAACGCCTTGAAGATGCTTTTCAGAGCCCCAAACTTCTGAAGGACTTTTCCGAACTGACAAATAACTCCGACTGAAATGTTTACATCAGTTTCACACACATTACATACATCAAACACTTTCCTCAACTTTAAATACCTCCCACGTCTCAGTCAACACTCAGAAAATATATAATATCACATACTGTTACAGTTACTGCCTCACGTCTGATATACAGTATATATGGATTTCTAGTACAGGACCATACAGGACACTCACTGTCCACTGTATCAGCTCCACTGACCATACAGGACACTCACTGTCCACTGTATCAGCTCCACTGACCATACAGGACACTCACTGTCCACTGTATCAGCTCCACTGACCATACAGGACACTCACTGTCCACTGTATCAGCTCCACTGACCATACAGGACCTCCACTCACTGTCCACTGTATCAGCTCCACTGACCATACAGGACACTCACTGTCCACTGTATCAGCTCCACTGACCATACAGGACACTCACTGTCCACTGTATCAGCTCCACTGACCATACAGGACACTCACTGTCCACTGTATCAGCTCCACTGACCATACAGGACACTCACTGTCCACTGTATCAGCTCCACTGACCATACAGGACACTCACTGTCCACTGTATCAGCTCCACTGACCATACAGGACACTCACTGTCCACTGTATCAGCTCCACTGACCATACAGGACACTCACTGTCCACTGTATCAGCTCCACTGACCATACAGGACACTCACTGTCCACTGTATCAGCTCCACTGACCATACAGGACACTCACTGTCCACTGTATCAGCTCCACTGACCATACAGGACACTCACTGTCCACTGTATCAGCTCCACTGACCATACAGGACCTCCACTCACTGTCCACTGTATCAGCTCCACTGACCATACAGGAGCTCCACTCACTGTCCACTGTATCAGCTCCACTGACCATACAGGACACTCACTGTCCACTGTATCAGCTCCACTGACCATACAGGACCTCCACTCACTGTCCACTGTATCAGCTCCACTGACCATACAGGACCTCCACTCACTGTCCACTGTATCAGCTCCACTGACCATACAGGACACTCACTGTCCACTGTATCAGCTCCACTGACCATACAGGACACTCACTGTCCACTGTATCAGCTCCACTGACCATACAGGACACTCACTGTCCACTGTATCAGCTCCACTGACCATACAGGACCTCCACTCACTGTCCACTGTATCAGCTCCACTGACCATACAGGAGCTCCACTCACTGTCCACTGTATCAGCTCCACTGACCATACAGGACACTCACTGTCCACTGTATCAGCTCCACTGACCATACAGGACCTCCACTCACTGTCCACTGTATCAGCTCCACTGACCATACAGGACACTCACTGTCCACTGTATCAGCTCCACTGACCATACAGGACCTCCACTCACTGTCCACTGTATCAGCTCCACTGACCATACAGGACCTCCACTCACTGTCCACTGTATCAGCTCCACTGACCATACAGGACCTCCACTCACTGTCCACTGTATCAGCACTTCTTCAGTTCAGCTGTGGAGAAAACCTCTACAGCCTCACATACAGCCCGTCAGCTCCGACATGTCTGGTACCTCCTTAGCTTTAGCGCTGCAGCTACGAGGCGAATGGTGAAATCCATTTTTCAGTTATCATCAAATATAGTTTTATCAAATATTATCAATAAGTTCTTTCCACGAAATCTGCTGGAGCTTTAAACACCCTGACCTGCGTCAGCTCTCTGGACGGCCTCCTGAGTGAGCAGCCTGAGGAACAACAGGAACAGAGCTCTTCCAACAGGTAGTTCTTCAGTTCTGCAGTAAAGTCTCTTTTGGGTGGACTGATCCTTTCAGACGTATGACACTGTATATGGTTCTATACACACTAAAATGTTTATGCTTGACATTAAAAATTAAAAATACTTTTGGTGCTACACAGAACCCCATACTCCTGACACCCACCAGCTCAACAGCTGATCCAGAGTCAGTGATACTTACACAGCTGATCCAGAGTCAGTTATACTTACACAGAGATCTGCCTGTGCTGGACTGGTGGCCTGTCCAGCGTGTCTCCTGGTCTCTGTCCAGCGAGTGCTGGGACAGGAAGTTAAAGGACTCTGTTGGTCAGTTGTTATGGGACTAATGGACTAATTGGAGAGGTGCTGTTATGACTCCGCTCCGTTAGAGTCCGGTACGTGTTTTGAGGTGTGTGTGTGGACTGAGCAGGTGAGTCTGGGTGGATCAGGTGTGCTGCTGACTGCGGCTCTGGTCTGTGTGTATCTGCAGGTTGCTGCTTTTTCCGGCCACTTCAAAGCCCGTCAGGGTTCTCACTCTGAACAGCACACAGAGTTAATCCGGCTCCCGCTCCGCAGCACTCCGCTCACTCCACTCACTCCGCTCACTCTGCTCACTCTGCCAGCCTGGTTTCCTCACCATTTCCTCCGACCTGCTCCGATCCTGATTCCCCTCACGTTTCAGTAGTGCGGATCCTCCACGCTCGCACGCACAGGTGGGTCTGTGTGTGTGTGTTGGGGGGCGGGGGTGTGACGGAGGGGGGGAGGGTGTGTTTTGGGGGTCTTCAGATCAGAAACACACTTCAAACAGCCGTAATGGTGGGAGTCGTCCTTCAGCCGCTCTCACGTTCCCTCTCGGAGCAGCCGGCCGAGACACCAGCCTCAGAACCACACGGTCTGTATTGATCAGCTATTGGTGCTGATCTGATCATCTGATCAATACATTAACATCATCAGTCCTGTACACACACCACACACACTCTAATCACTCTAAATCCAATTAATCACTACATACACTACACTCACACTACACTCTACACTCACACTACACTCTCACACACTCTACACTCACACTACACGCTCACACACTCTAATCACTCTAAATCCAATTAATCACTACATACACTACACTCACACTACACTCTACACTCACACTACACTCTCACACACTCTAATCACTCTAAATCCAATTAATCACTACATACACTACACTCACACTACACTCTACACTCACACTACACTCTCACACACTCTAATCACTCTAAATCCAATTAATCACTACATACACTACACTCACACTACACTCTCACACACTCTAATCACTCTAAATCCAATTAATCACTACATACACTACACTCACACTACACTCTACACTCACACTACACTCTCACACACTCTAATCACTCTAAATCCAATTAATCACTACATACACTACACTCACACTACACTCTACACTCACACTACACTCTCACACACTCTAATCACTCTAAATCAAATTAATCACTACATACACTACACTCACACTACACTCTACACTCACACTACACTCTCACACACTCTAATCACTCTAAATCCAATTAATCACTACATACACTACACTCACACTACACGCTCACACACTCTAATCACTCTAAATCCAATTAATCACTACATACACTACACTCACACTACACTCTACACTCACACTACACGCTCACACACTCTAATCACTCTAAATCCAATTAATCACTACATACACTACACTCACACTACACTCTACACTCACACTACACTCTCACACACTCTACACTCACACTACACTCTCACACACTCTAATCACTCTAAATCCAATTAATCACTACATACACTACACTCACACTACACTCACACTACACTCTCACACACTCTACAATCACACACACTCTACACTCACACTACACTCTCACACACTCTACACTCACACTACACTCTCACACACTCTAATCACTCTAAATCCAATTAATCACTACATACACTACACTCACACTACACTCTCTACACTCACACTACACTCTCACACACTCTACACTCTACACTCTCACACACTCTACACTCTCACACACTCTACACTCACACTACACTCTCACACACTCTACACTCTACACTCTCACTCACACTACACTCTACACTCACACTACACTCTACACTCACACTACACTCTCACACACTCTACACTCACACTACACTCACACTACACTCACACACACTCTACACTCACACACACTCTACACTCACACTACACTCTCACACACTCTACACTCACACTACACTCTCACACACTCTAATCACTCTAAATCCAATTAATCACTACATACACTACACTCACACTACACTCTCACACACTCTACACTCTCACACACTTTACACTCACACTACACTCTCACACACTCTACACTCTCACAAACTCTACACTCACACTACACTCTCACACACTCTACACTCACACTACACTCTCACACACTCTACACTCACACACACTCACACACTCAACACTCACACACTACACTCTCACACACTCTACACTCACACACACTCTACACTCACACTACACTCTCACACACTCTACACTCACACTACACTCACACACACTCTACACTCACACTACACTCTCACACACTCTACACTCACACTACACTCTCACACACTCTAATCACTCTAAATCCAATTAATCACTACATACACTACACTCACACTACACTCTCACACACTCTACACTCACACTACACTCTCACACACTCTACACTCTCACACACTCTACACTCACACTACACTCACACTACACTGTACACTCTCACACACTCTACACTCACACACACTCTACACTCACACTACACTCTCACACACTCTACACTCACACTACACTCTCACACACTCTAATCACTCTAAATCCAATTAATCACTACATACACTACACTCACACTACACTCTCACACACTCTACACTCACACTACACTCTCACACACTCTACACTCACACTACACTCTCACACACTCTAATAACTCTAAATCCAATTAATCACTACATACACTACACTCACACTACACTCTCACACACTCTACACTCTCACACACTCTACACTCACACTACACTCTCACACACTCTACACTCACACTACACTCTCACACACTCTACACTCACACACACTCTCACACACTCAACACTCACACACTACACTCTCACACACTCTACACTCACACTACACTCTCACACACTCTACACTCTCACACACTACACTCACACTACACTCTCACACACTCTACACTCACACACTACACTCTCACACACTCTACACTCTCACACACTACACTCACACTACACTCTCACACACTCTACACTCACACTACACTCTACACACACTCTACACACTACACTCTCACACACTCTACACTCTCACACACTCTACACTCACACTACACTCTCACACACTCTACACTCTCACACACTCTACACTCACACTACACTCTACACACACTCTACACTCACACTACACTCTCACACACTCTACACTCACACACACACTCACACACTCTACACTCACACACACACTCACACACTCTACACTCACACACACTCTCACACACTCTACACTCACACTCTACACTCTCACACACTACACACACACTACACTCTCACACACTCTACACTCACACTCTACACTAATACACTACACTCACACACACACTCACACACTCTACACTCACACACTACACTCACACACACACTCTACACTCACACACACTCTACACTCACACACACACTACACTCACACACACTCTACACTCACACACACTCTACACTAATACACTACACTCTACACTACACTCTTTCTTAGATCAGTTTAGTGGTGAATGAATGAATAAATTACTCCACTCTCACACACACTCTACACTCACACACACTCTACACTAATACACTACACTCTACACTACACTCTTTTTTAGATCAGTTTAGTGGTGAATGAATGAATAAAATACTCCACTCTCACACACACTCTACACTCACACACACTCTACACTAATACACTACACTCTTTCTTAGATCAGTTTAGTGGTGAATGAATGAATAAAACACTCCACTCTCACACACACTCTACACTCACACACACTCTACACTCACACACACTCTACACTAATACACTACACTCTACACTGCACTCTTTCTTAGATCAGTTTAGTGGTGAATGAATGAATAAAACACTCCACTCTCACACACACTCTACACTCACACACACTCTACACTAATACACTACACTCTACACTACACTCTTTCTTAGATCAGTTTAGTGGTGAATGAATGAATGAAACACTCCACTCTCACACACACTCTACACTCACACACACTCTACACTAATACACTACACTCTACACTACACTCTTTCTTAGATCAGTTTAGTGGTGAATGAATGAATAAAACACTCCACTCTCACACACACTCTACACTCACACACACTCTACACTCACACACACTCTACACTAATACACTACACTCTACACTGCACTCTTTCTTAGATCAGTTTAGTGGTGAATGAATGAATAAAACACTCCACTCTCACACACACTCTACACTCACACACACTCTACACTAATACACTACACTCTACACTACACTCTTTCTTAGATCAGTTTAGTCGTGAATGAATGAATAAAACACTCCACTCTCACACACACTCTACACTCACACACACTCTACACTCACACACACACTACACTAATACACTACACTCTACACTACACTCTTTCTTAGATCAGTTTAGTGGTGAATGAATGAATAAAACACTCCATTCTCACACACACTCTACACTCACACACACTCTACACTCACACACACTCTACACTAATACACTACACTCTACACTACACTCTTTCTTAGATCAGTTAGTGGTGAATGAATGAATAAAACACTCCACTCTCACACACACCTCTACACTCACACACACTCTACACTAATACACTACACTCTACACTACACTCTTTCTTAGATCAGTTTAGTGGTGAATGAATGAATGAAACACTCCACTCTCACACACACTCTACACTCACACACACTCTACACTAATACACTACACTCTACACTACACTCTTTCTTAGATCAGTTTAGTCGTGAATGAATGAATAAAACACTCCACTCTCACACACACTCTACACTCACACACACTCTACACTCACACACACTCTACACTAATACACTACACTCTACACTGCACTCTTTCTTAGATCAGTTTAGTGGTGAATGAATGAATAAAACACTCCACTCTCACACACACTCTACACTCACACACACTCTACACTAATACACTACACTCTACACTACACTCTTTTTTAGATCAGTTTAGTCGTGAATGAATGAATAAAACACTCCACTCTCACACACACTCTACACTCACACACACTCTACACTAATACACTACACTCTACACTAATACACTACACTCACACACACACTCTTTCTTAGATCAGTTTAGTGGTGAATGAATGAATAAAACACTCCACTCTCACACACACTCTACACTCACACACACTCTACACTCACACACACTCTACACTAATACACTACACTCTACACTCTTTCTTAGATCAGTTTAGTGGTGAATGAATGAATAAAACACTCCACTCTCACACACACTCTACACTCACACACACTCTACACTCACACACACACTACACTAATACACTACACTCTACACTACACTCTTTCTTAGATCAGTTTAGTGGTGAATGAATGAATAAAACACTCCATTCTCACACACACTCTACACTCACACACACTCTACACTAATACACTACACTCACACACACACTCTTTCTTAGATCAGTTTAGTGGTGAATGAATGAATAAAACACTCCACTCTCACACACACTCTACACTCACACACACTCTACACTAATACACTACACTCACACACACTCTTTCTTAGATCAGTTTAGTGGTGAATGAATGAATAAAACACTCCACTCTCACACACACACTCTACACTCACACACACTCCACACTAATACACTACACTCTACACTACACTCTTTCTTAGATCAGTTTAGTCGTGAATGAATGAATAAAACACTCCACTCTCACACACACTCTACACTCACACACACTCTACACTCACACACACACTACACTAATACACTACACTCTACACTACACTCTTTCTTAGATCAGTTTAGTGGTGAATGAATGAATAAAACACTCCACTCTCACACACACTCTACACTCACACACACTCTACACTAATACACTACACTCTACACTACACTCTTTTTTAGATCAGTTTAGTGGTGAATGAATGAATAAAACACTCCACTCTCACACACACTCTACACTCACACACACTCTACACTCACACACACTCTACACTAATACACTACACTCTACACTACACTCTTTCTTAGATCAGTTTAGTGGTGAATGAATGAATAAAACACTCCACTCTCACACACACTCTACACTCACACACACTCTACACTAATACACTACACTCACACACACACTCTTTCCTAGATCAGTTTAGTGGTGAATGAATGAATAAAACACTCCACTCTCACACACACTCTACACTCACACACACTCTACACTCACACACACTCTACACTAATACACTACACTCACACACACACTCTTTCTTAGATCAGTTTAGTGGTGAATGAATGAATAAAACACTCCACTCTCACACACACTCTACACTCACACACACTCTACACTCACACACACTCTACACTAATACACTACACTCTACACTCTTTCTTAGATCAGTTTAGTGGTGAATGAATGAATAAAACACTCCACTCTCACACACACTCTACACTCACACACACTCTACACTAATACACTACACTCTACACTACACTCTTTCTTAGATCAGTTTAGTGGTGAATGAATGAATAAAACACTCCACTCTCACACACACTCTACACTCACACACACTCTACACTAATACACTACACTCTACACTACACTCTTTCTTAGATCAGTTTAGTGGTGAATGAATGAATAAAACACTCCACTCTCAGCTGCAGGTACATCTCATTACAGTAAATGACACTAAAGTACAGAACACAGTGAAGCTGCTGCTCTTGGAGAAAGTGTTGATAAATAATAACTTCAGTTATAAATAAAATAAAAATAGAAATTACGTCTGAGTCTGTTTCTAAAACCACCTGCCCAAACCCAGCAGCCCTTTCAGCTCTTTATTTACAAACAAACAGCCAATCAGAGTAAACCGTTTACACAGCCGCTGCACTTCTACTGAATAAATACTATTAACTGATAAAATCAGAATTCAAATCAGCTGAGTTTAGAGTTTAAACACTCACCTGAATATATATGTTTATAATTCCAAAGACGTTTGATCTGAATGTGTTAAAAGACGAGTTTAACTAGTGAAGATCTGATCTCTTCACAAGTATTCACTAATATTATTACTATTACTATACTCCAATTAAGACTGACTTCAGACTGACAGAAGCTTCTCTTCCTCAGCTCAGAGATCTCCAAGTACCAAGACCGTCTAAAGTACACTACAATCTAACAGGTTCTAGATAAAAGGCAACAAACATTAATAATTACTGGGATCAATAAACAAAATAATTCCTCACTGTAATGTGTTTAAACATCAGCAAAAACAACAGAACCTATTAAACTGCAGGACGAGTCACTGCTTTCTTTTATAGCCTAGATTCAGTTCCACCCTTTTCCCCTGTATGGTTATCTAGTACCTAGAGAACTCTCTGATTGCTGTCCTGCCTGAACTCTTACATTACAGTGAAATATAACGCGACTGTATGTACCAGCTCGGTACTCCAAATACACATTCAAACATGAGCTACTGGATCTGTGATATCTAGAACCGGTATAACTTTAATAAGGCTGTCTGGTTACCTACTACCTTATTATCTCACACTTATTCAGCTGATATCTAGAACCTGTTGGGCGTTTCAGAATAATTTAATTAGCCTAAATAATTATTATAAATGATAAATAATTACCTAATACTTCAGAGTGTTAACCTCACACTTATCTAGCTAATATCTAGAACTTAGAGGCCTGTAAAAAAGTGTTCTCTGAGCTTAGTGTTATAGAGTCATAGCTAGTGGTGGCAGAAGGTTCCTCAACTGAGTACAAGAACAAGAACTCTGGTAAAAGCTAAAGTATTAATTACTTTTTTACTCAGGTAAACATATGAAAGTACTCACTCCGAAAACATGTACTTACAATAAAGAAATAAAAGTATAAAAGTACTAACTCCTCCTGTAAGTACTTAGGATAAAGAATTAAAGTACAAAAGTATAATCCTACTAGTAATCCTAGTATACTCTATCCTCCTAATTATACTTTCAGTAAAGAAGTAAAAGTATAAAAGTACTCACTCGTCCTATATGTACTCACAGTAAAGAAGTAAAAGTATTAGTAATTTAGTATTTAATAATTAGTATTAGTAAGTTTATTATTAGTAATAAACTTATGCTACTGTGAAATCAGTAGAAGTAAGAAAAAACTAAAAGTACTAAAGTAAAGTATTGATACAGTGTACTCGTACTTCAGTCCTGCCAGCAGGTGAACCATGTATGTGACTGATCTGAGCACAGTGTAGGAGTAATAACCGGAGCGTGGTGTGATTGAAGGACGGTGTGGGTGTGATTGAAGAACGGTGTGTTTGAAGGACGGTGCGGGTGTGACTGAAGGACGGTGTGGGTGTGACTGAAGGACGGTGTGGGTGTGATTGAAGGACGGTGTGGGTGTGATTGAAAGACGGTGTGGGTGTGATTGAAGGACGGTGCGGGTGTGATTGAAGGACGGTGTGGGTGTGACTGAAGGACGGTGTGGGTGTGATTGAAGGACGGTGCGGGTGTGATTGAAGGACGGTGTGGGTGTGACTGAAGGACGGTGTGGGTGTGATTGAAGGACGGTGTGGGTGTGACTGAAGGACGGTGTGGGTGTGATTGAAGGACGGTGCGGGTGTGATTGAAGGACGGTGTGGGTGTGACTGAAGGACGGTGTGGGTGTGATTGAAGGACGGTGTGGGTGTGACTGAAGGACGGTGTGGGTGTGACTGAAGGACGGTGTGGGTGTGACTGAAGGACGGTGCGGGTGTGATTGAAGGACGGTGTGGGTGTGATTGAAGGACGGTGTGGGTGTGACTGAAGGACGGTGCGGGTGTGATTGAAGGACGGTGTGGGTGTGATTGAAGGACGGTGTGGGTGTGACTGAAGGACGGTGTGGGTGTGATTGAAGGACGGTGTGGGTGTGACTGAAGGACGGTGTGGGTGTGACTGAAGGACGGTGTGGGTGTGATTGAAGGACGGTGCGGGTGTGATTGAAGGACGGTGTGATTGAAGGACGGTGCGGGTGTGTTTGTAGTTCTGGACTGTGTGTCGGAGCTGAGTCGGGTGAGTATTGATTTTCCGGTCAGAGCGAGTACGAACGCTTTCCGTTCAACAAAGAGCGACTCACAGCCGGAGCGCCGGCCTGTGAGAGTCGGTCTGTGAGAGTCGGCCTGTGAGAGTCGGTCTGTGAGAGTCGGCCTGTGAGAG
>CM038721.1:43234751-43237251 GCA_021613375.1 Megaleporinus macrocephalus | reverse complement strand
TCCTCAGACCAGCTCTTCACACCGGCCCCTCAGACCGGCCCCTCAGACCGGCTCCTCAGACCAGCTCTTCACACCGGCCCCTCAGACCGGCTCCCTCAGACCGGCTCCCTCTGGTATCAGTGTTGAAAATAAAAGAATTTGTAGATCTAGGGTTAGGGTTAGGGTTAGGGTTAGGGCTAGATCTAGGGTTAGGGTTAGGGTTAGGGTTAGGGCTAGATCTAGGGTTAGGGTTAGGGTTAGGGTTAGGGCTAGATCTAGGGTTAGGGTTAGGGCTAGATCTAGGGTTAGGGTTAGGGTTAGGGTTAGGGCTAGATCTAGGGTTAGGGTTAGGGTTAGGGCTAGATCTAGGGTTAGGGTTAGGGTTAGGGCTAGATCTAGGGTTAGGGTTAGAGGATTTGCTTTCCCAACACAATCTGATTGGTCGATGATCAGCTCATTTGCATAAAGCTTGTCCAATAACAGCAGAGACGCCGGAGCATGCTGGACACCATGTGTCTGATTATCTAAGTTGCTGTGTTTCTCCGTCCAGCAGTCGTTTACAGTCTGTTTATGTAAATTATGTAAACAATTCAAAACAAAACAAAACAACAAAAACATGACCTCACCGGGAACGCCCCAAATTCCCAAATTTCAGTCTAAACATTTGGGTTAGCATTAGATGCTAGTAGGCGGGTCAGCTTGTTGGAGACAGCGTTCCCGGCGTGACCAGATCGTCCCGTTTCACTTTCTCGCATGAAGAGCTGATCTTCCCGTACGCCGCTTCCGCTTTACTCCTGTTTCTGTCCTCGCTGAGGAACCAGGGGACGAACTCAGACGTCATCTGTCCACTGGGCCTTTATTCAAACTGCCAGCCCAAATCCGATTCCCTAAATTTCTGATCCAGACGTTAAAACACTAGAAATCGGATTGCTGTCACATCCTCCTGTATTCCGGTGGATTTACGATCCAGACAGGAAAACCACACATTTGGAATTTGTTTGAAATGCAGTTCCAGTAAATTCGTCTCCGTCTGGCCGAAATCGGAACGTGTTCCTGCGCAGAGAATTCAAGGTTTGTGTGCTGGATGCGGTGTGGAGGCTGAGAGGAGGTTTGTGTGCTGGACGTGGTGTGGAGGCTGAGAGGAGGTTTGTGTGCTGGACGTGGTGTGGAGGCTGAGAGGAGGTTTGTGTGCTGGACGTGGTGTGGAGGCTGAGAGGAGGTTTGTGTGCTGGACGTGGTGTGGAGGCTGAGAGGAGGTTTGTGTGCTGGATGCGGTGTGGAGGCTGAGAGGAGGTTTGTGTGCTGGATGCGGTGTGGAGGCTGAGAGGAGGTTTGTGTGCTGGACGTGGTGTGGAGGCGGAGCGGAGGTTTGTGTGCTGGATGCGGTGTGGAGGCTGAGAGGAGGTTTGTGTGCTGGACGCGGTGTGGAGGCGGAGCGGAGGTTTGTGTGCTGGACGCGGTGTGGAGGCGGAGCGGAGGTTTGTGTGCTGGACGTGGTGTGGAGGTCGAGAGGAGGTTTGTGTGCTGGATGCGGTGTGGAGGCTGAGAGGAGGTTTGTGTGCTGGACGTGGTGTGGAGGCTGAGAGGAGGTTTGTGTGCTGGATGCGGTGTGGAGGCTGAGAGGAGGTTTGTGTGCTGGACGTGGTGTGGAGGCTGAGAGGAGGTTTGTGTGCTGGACGTGGTGTGGAGGTCGAGAGGAGGTTTGTGTGCTGGATGCGGTGTGGAGGCTGAGAGGAGGTTTGTGTGCTGGACGTGGTGTGGAGGCTGAGAGGAGGTTTGTGTGCTGGACGTGGTGTGGAGGTCGAGAGGAGGTTTGTGTGCTGGATGCGGTGTGGAGGCGGAGCGGAGGTTTGTGTGCTGGACGTGGTGTGGAGGCGGAGCGGAGGTTTGTGTGCTGGACGTGGTGTGGAGGCTGAGAGGAGGTTTGTGTGCTGGATGCGGTGTGGAGGCTGAGAGGAGGTTTGTGTGCTGGACACGGTGGGCGAGTGGAGCGGAGGCCAAGTGGATCTTGTGTGCTGGACGTGGTGCGCTGGATGCGGTGTGGAGGTCGAGAGGAGGTTTGTGTGCTGGATGCGGTGTGGAGGCTGAGAGGAGGTTTGTGTGCTGGATGTGGTGTGGAGGCTGAGAGGAGGTTTGTGTGCTGGACGTGGTGTGGAGGCTGAGAGGAGGTTTGTGTGCTGGATGCGGTGTGGAGGCTGAGAGGAGGTTTGTGTGCTGGACGTGGTGTGGAGGCTGAGAGGAGGTTTGTGTGCTGGATGCGGTGTGGAGGTCGAGAGGAGGTTTATGTGCTGGATGCAGTGTGGAGGCCGAGAGGAGGTATGTATGCTGGACACGGTGGGCGAGTGGAGCGGAGGCCGAGTGGATCTTGTGTGCTGGACGTGGTGCGCTGGATGCGGTGTGGAGGTCGAGAGGAGGTTTGTGTGCTGGATGCGGTGTGGAGGCGGAGCGGAGGTTTGTGTGCTGGACGCGGTGTGGAGGCGGAGCGGAGGTTTGTGTGCTGGACGTGGTGTGGAGGCTGAGA
>CM038721.1:43219751-43232251 GCA_021613375.1 Megaleporinus macrocephalus | reverse complement strand
TCTTAAACTGATCTACAAACAGTCTTAATGGTCTGAAGTTACGGGTTGCCAGTGCATGACCAGCGTGTGTGTTAGAGTTATATGAGACCTGTGGTGTTTAGTGAGTCGTCTGTGTCTTCATACAGGTGTTAACAGCTGGTTGGTTCCTGTATCTGAGGGAGGTGAGTGAGGGTCCGGCGGTGGGAGAAGAAAACACTGACCTTCCACTAAGACCATCAACGAGAGCTCGTTCTCAAACTCCTGGAAAGCTGCTTTGTTAAAATCTCTATACAAATAAACTTCAATTGAATTAAATAATCAAATACAGAGTAAAGCTTCTCAGAGGACAGCAGGTGAGCACGTTCAGGGTGAAGATCAGAGCGTCAGTGTTGCCGCGGTTACTGTGAGTGTAAATAAGCTGCATATCTTCTACACTTTGTGTACAATTACAGTTTATTTACTGAATACTCACAAAAATCACAGGCTGTTTGATGTCTGTAGGTATTTGTTATTAATTAATATGTAATTAACGACGTAACTGCAGCTCCAGCTCAGTGAAGACCCCTGATTTAAGGGTTAATGAGGAACAATCTGATTGGATAAGGAGGCTGTTCACTCATGCGGAGCTGCTTCCATTTCCTGCAGCCCGTCTCCGGAGTGGATATGGAGTTGAGGAATGAGAGTATTCGGCCCGTCTGCTCCCGTTCCGCTCCGGATCTGCCTCCGCTCTTTACCGGTGACTCCATCCGTCAGCGTTCCTCGGTTAAAGCTGGGAATTCTCTTAGTGTGTTAGAGTGAGAGTGGAGCCGTTATTGGGTGATGACCTGGAGAACAAATGTGCTGCACTGAAGCTGCTGCTGAGCCACTGGGACGGGCCCTAAACGGACCCCCGGGCCGGGACCTTCCTGCGCGGTCAGGAATGAAAGGTTCCTAAACAGTTCTGGGAAAAATCCTTTTACATTATGTGGAAGATTCCAGGATCTACAGAGGCTAGGAAACGTATGTTAACTGGTTTTCTGCATTCATTGGTGATAAAGTGAGATCTGATCTACATCCGAGTCCCAAATACAGACAAACTCAATGAGCTTAATCTGATACCACACACACTAATTCATGTCTGGATTAGACACGTCCATTAAACATTCCCAGTGCTGGTGGAGACAGGAAGTGAACTTGGATTTAATAACAGGTGGAACCTCCTTTGGCAGCAAAAACCTCCAACCTACTGTTTCCAGTAGCTGCTGATCAGACCTGCTCAACAATCAGAAGGAATTCTGGACCATTCTTCAGCTCAGTCATGTCTGGCGTGAACAGCTCTGGGTCATTCCTTAGCATCTCTACTGGGTTCAGGTCTGGACTCTGACTGGGCCGCTCTGAAAGCAGCAGTTTCTTTCTTTAGAAGTCGTTCTGTAGATTTACTGCAGTGTTTAGGGTCATTGTCCAGTGAAGCAGTGAAGGAGAAACATCTCGAACCGAAACCCACCATAAACTTCTCTGACTGACACACACTGATACCTCAAACCACCGTCCACTCAGTTTAACCCTCGCAGGTCAACAGGTTTAACAGCTTCTTACGTCCAGCTAGCAAATCCTAAAATACAAACATCAATCAACCGTCATCTTACTGAGCTGCACCGTAAACATGTAATCAGAACGGAGTTAAACTGATTTAACTGTCTGATCTAACTGACAGCTCCAGTTACCCATGTAGCAGAGATCTAAACTAAATTATAATAAACTGTAAGTGATGAATACAGTGACAGCGTCCCCTACTGTTTATCAGAGTCACCGCTCCCCAGTTACAGTTTCCATTTCCCAAACACTCTAATGTTACTCCTCGTAATAGCCTCCTCCTCGTCCTCCTCCTAGTCTCCTCTTTACTCACCAGCATCACTGTAACACTGTGTACACTTTATAATCAAATATCTATTTATTGATCTACTTATTATTGATTATTAATGACTATAGAAACGGTGCACAGATTCTAAATTGTTTAATTGTGATTAGATTTTAATATTTATTGCTATTAAACAGATTTAAACCTGTACATACAGAAAGAAGCTGATTTGTAAATGTAATTAATTAATTTATATTTAAACAGCTGATTAAAACCAGGCACCACCTGTTGACCTGCGAGGGTTAAACTGAGTGGACGGTGGTTTGAGGTATTAGTGTGTGTCGCTCAGAGAAGTTTATGGTGGGTTTCAGTTTGAGATGTTTCTCCTTCACTGCTTCTGTTTAACAGTCCAGCGCTTTCCTGACTGCTAATGACCGACCATCAGTCCGCCAGGATCGCGGTGAGAGACGGACGCTCCCTGAGACGATTACACAGACCGGAACACACGGAGAACAGAGCTGCGGTTCTGGTTCTGGAGCCCAACAGAGACAATTTCAATCTGAAATACAGGTATCTGTGTTTTTCAGTCACCAAATCACAGTCAGGTACAATTTACTGAACGTGGAGGAATTATAAAATTTAATTAAACTCTCATAATCATTGAATAAAATCTAAAAATCTTATTTAACCTAATAAAATAACATTTAATGATGTTAAATTAAACTAGTTTGTTTACTTATTAGCTTATTTTTTAAGTTAAACCAATGAAGAACTTTATACAGTGTATGTATTAAATATAATTATAGTTATTTAATATAGTTAGTATTTATATTAATGCTGGTCTGCTTTAACTGTGCTGATTCACACCAAGCACTTCAGTGTCTGAATGTTATTACCTGTTTACCTGTAAATAACAAATAAACGTTGAAACATCAAACACTGTGTCATAAAGCAAGATTTCCCAGTTCAACCAAAAATAATATGTAAGATATAATAACAAAAAAATCAACTAGCTTTACTATTTAAATCGTTCATTCAGATTAAACTAAAGAGTTTCATTGCTTTTTGAGGTTGAAACTCTCTTATGGAGCACAAAAGAGGAGTCCTGGGGGGGTTTAACCTCAAAAACAACCAATTATTGGGGGGAGTCGTGGGGGGTGTGGGAAGTTACGGGTTGCCAGTGCATGACCAGCATGTGTGTTAGAGTTATATGAGACCTGTGGTGTTTAGTGAGTCGTCTGTATCTTCATACAGGTGTTAACAGCTGGTTGGTTCCTGTATCTCAGGGAGGTGAATGAGGGTCCAGCGGTGGGAGAAGAAAACACTGACCTTCCACTAAGACCATCAACGAATACAGAATAAAGCTTCACACAGCAGAGAACATCAGCTGAGCTGGTGAAGAATAAAGTATCTGTGTTACTGTCGATGTTCTAACTCGCTGTTCAGAACTCTCCACTCTATTATCTGTTTATTAGCTCACTTAATTTTTATTAATATTTATTAATATTTATTAATATTTATTAATATTTATTATGAACACGGTGTGAGCGAAGCTGCACCACCAAGTAAAAGAAGTCAGAGAGTGAAGTTTAAAGAAAAGCTTGGTTTACAGTGAGCTCGGTCACGTTCTGGGTGGTGAGCTCGGTCAGTCACTGGAACCCGGTGATCGATCCTGTGATGCTGGAGAAGATGAAGCTGAAACCAGGAGAGGAACCCCATCAGCGTTTACCTCCTTTTATACAGACAACGAGCTGATAGTGTAAAAGTGTGTATCTGATCAATAAGTGTCTGATCACCAGTAAGAAGAGCAGATCTGATTAGAACAGATGTAAATAATCAGACATACAATACAAAGTATCATGAATGTGTTATTGTGAGAGAAGTAGATCAGATCTTGATCCAGTTTGAAGAACAAAGTTAGGTTCCAGATTTCTCCTGGACGCCCCAGACATTGTATGAATGTGTTCAGTTCCTTCAGCAGCAAATCTTGATTTACGCAGATCAGGTTAGCATAGCTAGCTGGTTAGCATAGCTGCCTTACAAGCAGTAGACCCGGGTTCGAGTCCCGGCCAGTGCATCAAACCTTCGAGAGCCGGTCGTGTGCTGGAGGCTGCAGGTTTGATCCCATCAACTAACAGGACACGACCTGAGTGTCCTTCAGCGAGACACCCAACCCCTGCCTGCTCCCCGGCACTGTGGTAGGACTGCTCACTGCTCCAGACAAGTGTGCTCACTGCCCCCTAGTGTGTGTGTTCAGTAGTGTGTGTGTTCAGTAGTGTGTGTGTGTGTGCATGTGTGTGTATGTGGGTGTTTCACTGCCCCCTAGTGTGTGTTCACTAATGTGTGTGTGTGTATGTGGGTGTTTCACTGGTTCTTAGTGTGTGTTCACTAGTGTGTGTGTGTATGTGTGTGTTTCACTGCCCCCTAGTGTGTGTGTTCACTAGTGTGTGTGTGTATGTGTGTGTTTCACTGCCCCCTAGTGTGTGTGTTCACTAGTGTGTGTGTTTCACTGCCCCTAGTGTGTGTGTTTACTAGTGTGTGTGTATGTGGGTGTTTCACTAGCCCCTAGTGTATGTTCACTAGTGTGTGTTCACTAGTGTGTGTTCACTAGTGTGTGTGTTCAGTAGTGTGTATATATATATATGTGTGTCTATTATTATTAAACCTGTTGTCAGGTGTGTAGTAACGCTCTGAGGTATGAGAACCGTATCCGGGGTGTAACCGCCGCTGGGCCGTCCCGCTGGCACTCTGCTGACGGGGTTTGTTATAATAATATGTTTATTTAACGTTGATAAATGGGTTTGTTTTTGTCGTCTGTGTTAAACTCATTACAGTGGTGTTCGTATGAACTGAAGGGCTGTGGGCGGGGCTGGTGAGCAGTGTGAGTGTGGTGTTGGTGTGTAGGTGTTGATGTGATTTGGAGCAGCTGCTGAGCGTCCGGCCTCGCTCTGCCTGTAATGGTGTTTTAATGGGGTCCTCTGAAGCCCTCCAGCCGTCACTCACAGACCCGATGGTTCCCCCTGAACGCCGCCGCTGGTGCCCGAGGGACGCGGGCTGGGATCTGCATCAGGATCAGTGTAGAATAACCACAGGTGAGGCAGGACGGGGGTCTGGAGAACGAGAAGACGACTGGAGCAGCTGGACCCTCAGCAGCTGCAGAGTGTGCTGAATCTATAAAGTCAAACAGACTGTACAGGAAGTGATTCTCCACATAGGGGGCGCTATCACTCTCTCAGAATGTCTGTGGTTCACATCGTTTACAGTCTCTCAGAATCAGTTTAACTGAGAACCACCAGGAGCGTTTATCTAGAACCAGAAACCAGCAGCAGAACTGTCCTCCACTGTTCCTCACCTCCATCTCCTCCACTCTGTTCCTTACCTCCACCTCCTCCACTTTGTTCTTCACCTATATCTTCTCCACTCTGTTCTACACCTCGATCTCCTCCACACTGTTCCTCACCTCCATCTCCTCCACTCTGTTACTCACCTCCATCTCCTCCACACTGTTCCTCAGCTCCATCTCCTCCACTCTGTTCTACACCTCTATCTCCTCCAGACTGTTCCTCACCTCCATCTCCTCCACTCTGTTCTTCACCTATATCTCCTCCACTCTGTTCTACACCTCGATCTCCTCCACACTGTTCCTCAGCTCCATCTCCTCCACTCTGTTCTTAACCTCGATCTCCTCCAGACTGTTCCTCACCTCCATCTCCTCCACTCTGTTCTTCACCTCCATCTCCTCCACTCTGTTCTACACCTCGATCCCTCCACACTGTTCCTCACCTCCATCTCCTCCACTCTGTTCTTCACCTCCATCTCCTCCACTCTGTTCTTCACCTCCATCCCCTCCACACTGTTCCTCACCTCCATCTCCTCCACTCTGTTCTTCACCTCCATCTCCTCCACTCTGTTCTTCACCTCGATCTCCTGTGGATTTGTATTCCAGTGGTGTTTAATTTGGGATTATGACTCAGTCCAGGATATAATTAAGTTTCTATCATCTGGATTATACGAGGTAAGAACTTCACTCCTCTATAGATTACTTACTGACCTCTATATGACCTTCAAAGTGAGTCGGGGGGTCTACATACAGCCCCTGTTATTCTCCATCATATGAAATGAAGGCGTGATTTCTGATGCTCGTCCACAAACAGAGCCGTGCAGAAGCTGGAGGTCAGGTTCAGCGTAGCTCTAAAACCATTAAAGAACCTGGTGACTTTCCCTCGATGATGTCAGCACTGTCCATCCCTTTATCTCGCACCAGCAGCTCCACACCATCAAATTCAATCAGAGGCTGGAGGCGGGAAGCTGCGCACAAATTCAATTTGAGTTTCTTCACTGGCTGGACGTCCGAGTCGTTCCTGCTTTAAGGCCGAGCGAGAGCAGCGCCTTTCAATCCCACAGATTAGCGTCCGGAGCAGCCGGCCGGCCTTGCGCGGTTAAAGGGCCCATATCTGGATTTCCCAGGTCTTTTCTTTGAAGTCCACTAAGAACATTTGTGAGGTAGGAGAACTAGTCAGATCTTATTATTAAAAACGCAGACCGTGCCTTTAAACCTGCTGTATGTAAATTAGCTGTGCTCATTAAAATTCACCCCTAATTACTTCAGAATGACTGGGCGGAGCTAAACTGCTGAATGCAGTGTATGTATTTAATAACACGATTTTCTGTGACATCAGTTTTTCACGACAATGTGCCCTTTAATTACATCACCTCCCGTCCGTCTGTCCTCCTCAGTCGGGTGGACGGACCACCGCTGAGGACGGTGAAGGTGATGATGTCGTTATGAGCCGATAAGAAAACGTCCCGACGTCTCCGAAATGAAAACCGCAGCCAGAACTCATGAATGAATGAAAGTGAAGAGACGACAGTCGCCATGGCGATGTTGCTCCGAGACTGATTAAAGCTGCTGATGGATCAGAAGGGACGTCGGGACGACTGAGTCACACTCTGTCTTTGTGCAAGTGATGAGAGTTATTAATCACTGTAGCTATCTAAGCTCCGCCCACTGACACCTTCTACTGTTGAGAGGTTAAAAAAAATATTCATAAAGCAATACCTACATTTAGAGTTATACATTCAACCTAATGAGAAACTGTAACTCAGTTTATATACAATACCTACATTTAGAGTTATACATTCAACCTAATGAGAAACTGTAACTCAGTTTATATACAATACCTACATTTAGAGTTATACATTCAACCTAATGAGAAACTGTAACTCAGTTTATATACAATACCTACATTTAGAGTTATACATTCAACCTAATGAGAAACTGTAACTCAGTTTATATACAATACCTACATTTAGAGTTATACATTCAACCTAATGAGAAACTGTAACTCAGTTTATATACAATACCTACATTTAGAGTTATACATTCAACCTAATGAGAAACTGTAACTCAGTTTATATACAATACCTACATTTAGAGTTATACATTCAACCTAATGAGAAACTGTAACTCAGTTTATATACAATACCTACATTTAGAGTTATACATTCAAACTAATGAGAAACTGTAACTCAGTTTATATACAATACCTACATTTAGAGTTATACATTCAACCTAATGAGAAACTGTAACTCAGTTTATATACAATACCTACATTTAGAGTTATACATTCAACCTAATGAGAAACTGTAACTCAGTTTATATACAATACCTACATTTAGAGTTATACATGTTGGTGATGTGTGTAGTAATAGAAGAGTATAATTATAATTAGTATTTTAAAGAGTTTATGTTGAATTAGAGTGTGTGTGTGGGGGGGGGGGGGGTCTCTGCTATCAGAAAATCTAATTTAAAGTTTATAAGTGGCTATTATTTCTTTTCTGATTCACCTGCACACCTGAGCACCTGAGCACCTGAGCACCTGAGCGCAGGCCAGCAGGTACGGCCTGAGTCCTTCAGTCTGATTAAAGCAGTGCCACATCCAGACTGACACGTCCCGATCTCCTCTTTACGGTTTGTCTTGGCCTGGATTGGATTTTAAACTTACGCTCACATTTCCCAGGTAACCAAAAACACTCCAAACACTCTCAGAGCTCTCCGGAGAGATGAATCAGAGGAGCGGCCCGAACCAGACAGACACAAATAAACACTCCTCAAACTCACATCACCCTCCGACCCCCCCGGAAACCAGCACTGTCTGTTAGCGTCAGCAGGAACCACCGCTCGCTGCAGCTCCTCATCACAAACATCATCAGACGTTCAGACCGAAACAGACTGTAGTTATAAAATAATTATTAGTTATTATAGTTACATTCCTCACCTGATTCTCTGCACCTACACTGTACATTATACGATCCTAAATTATATATATATATTTCTCTTTATTCTCTGTATTACTTATAGCTCCACCCATTTAGCTCCATCCATTCAGCCTATAGCAGTTTACCTCTACATATTCAGTCTACAGCAGTGTAGCTCCACCCATTCAGTCTACAGCTGTTTAGCTCCACCCATTCAGTCTCCACAGCTGTTTAGCTCCACCCATTCAGTTTCCACAGCAGTTTAGCTCCACCCATTCAGTCTACAGCAGTTTAACTCCACCCATTGAGTCTACAGCAGTTTAACTCCACCCATTCAGTCTACAGCCGTTTATCTTCACCCATTCAGTCTACAGCAGTTTAGCTCCACCCATTTAGTCTACAGCAGTTTAGCTCCACCCATTCAGTCTACAGCAATTCAGCAGCTCCACCCATTCAGTCTACAGCAGTTTAACTCCACCCATTGAGTCTACAGCAGTTTAACTCCACCCATTTAGTCTACAGCAGTTTAGCTCCACCCATTTAGTCTACAGCAGTTTAGCTCCACCCATTCAGTCTACAGCAATTCAGCAGCTCCACCCATTCAGTCTACAGCAATTCAGCAGCTCCACCCATTCAGTCTACAGCAGTTCAGCAGCTCCACCCATTCAGTCTACAGCAGTTCAGCAGCTCCACCCATTCAGTCTACAGCAGTTCAGCAGCTCCACCCATTCAGTCTACAGTGGCTCTACAGTATTAAATACACTAATATATTTGTCTAATAAGAACAGTGTTGACTGTGTGTCGGTGTTAAATACTCAGAACTAAATCTGTGGTGTTTCACTGCCAGTCAGTCTCACAGGACACAAATCACTGTTCTGTGTAATTAACATATGTAAGTGTTTATTAAATGTTTATTAAATGTATATTCACTGCAGAGATCAGTTCCTCATATAAACTGCTGTGCTGAGTACAGTGAGGTTCTGCAGTGGCTCTAATGGAAGGAGAGCTGAGTCTGGAGCTGAGCTGGTCTGGAGGTTAGAACAGCTGACAGAAGCACTCGGTCAGTGGGTGTGAAATTCCAACAGAGACTTCAATCTGCTGGACGCCACACACACTCTCTCACACACACACTCTCACACACACACACACTTACATACACACACACTCACATACACACACACACACACTCTCACACACACACACACACACACACACACACACACTCACTAAACTGCTCACACACACACACACACACACACACACTCACATACACACACACTCACTAAACTGCTCACACACACACATACGCACCATGTGTGTGTTCTGCTCCCTCAGCTAAGGGCTAAGGTCTCTGACCCACTGGACCACTGCCAGGACCCGCCGGTCAGTAGGGCACTGAGATACACTGCTGACCAGACGCTGACCGCGGGTGAAGGAACTGTAGTCAGCGCTACGCCCATATAAGGATCTACTGCTAAGCTGTTGCTGTTAAGTCCCTGTGATTGTTAAGGTGTTGCTCTAGTATCCCAGGTTCTTGTTAATGTATTGCTATGGTGTCCCAGGTGGTTGCTAAGGTTATGCTATGTTATTCCAGGTGGTCGGTAACATGTTGCTGTGGTATCCCCGTTAGGTGGTATGGTATTCCAGGTGGTTGTTAAGGTGTTGCTATGGTGTACCAGGTTGTAAAGATGCTGCTCTGGTTTCCTGATTGGTCGCTGTGCTATTAATGATGTACACCTTGATGTACACAAGTTGCTAAGGTGTTGCTATGTAATTCCAGGTCATGTTTGTGGTGTTAGTTTATTACTGTGTAATAACTGAACAACTCCACACGCCTGAAAAAACTGTAGCAAACTGCTAATGTAGCTAACAGAGTAATGGAAGCTCATACCCAGCAGTTAGCATCGTGCTAACTATATAACTAAATCATCACACAGTCAGAGAGATGAGATTAGACTCTGATTTGAGGAGAGGATTATGGTTAATGTATATTTTATTATATTAATAATCTGAATGAAGTGTTGAGGCAGGTCAGTTCAGGCAGGCCGGGTGGCCCAGAGCACCTTCAGCGCTTCACTACACTTTAAACATGTGGTCAGTTCAGCAGAAAGAATTTATTTTCTCTTCTGTAATTATTTAAAAAAGTCTTAACCATAAAAAAATCTGTTCAACTTCTTTCCATGAATCAACCTTCTTATTATGATCTCACAAAAACACAGAACTCATCGTTTGATTTGGATCTGACGAATCTGTGAAGTGAAACACATGTTTCTGTTAATCGTGGAGCTTCAGCGAGTTTTTAACTCAGAGATTTTTAATCTCTGATCAATTAATTTCAAATTTAATACCAGTTTTTATTTTCTGCTTTTAAAACATAGAGTTTACTCTCCACTACATACAGAACTAACCTCACCCTACAGCAGTTCAGCTCCACCCATTCAGTCTACAGCAGTTCAGCTCCACCCATTCAGTCTACAGCAGTTCAGCTCCACCCATTCAGTCTACAGCAGTTTAGCTCCACCCATTCAGTCTACAGCAGTTCAGCTCCACCCATTCAGTATACAGCAGTTCAGCTCCACCCATTCAGTCTACAGCAGTTCAGCTCCACCCATTCAGTCTACAGTAGTTTAGCTCCACCCATTCAGTCTACAGCAGTTTAGCTCCACCCATTCAGTCTATAGTAGTTCAGCTCCACCCATTCAGTCTACAGCAGTTTAGCTCCACCCATTCAGTCTATAGTAGTTCAGCTCCACCCATTCAGTCTACAGCAGTTCAGCTCCACCCATTCAGTCTACAGCAGTTTACCTCCGCCCATTCAGTCTACAGCAGTTCAGCTCCACCCATTCAGTCTACAGCAGTTTAGCTCCACCCATTCAGTCTACAGCAGTTAAAGAATAATATATTATAATAAATATTCTGATTATTAATATTGGAAGGTAAATGTTGGATACGGAATGTTTTCGGAAGTGAAGGATCTGGAATTACAGGTTGAAGGTAAAAACGCTCTGATGTGTGAAGCTGGTGGTACGGAGTTCCGGCGCTCCTCGGCGGGTGTAGGTCACGCTCTGCTCCTCATTATCAGGTTAAACAGTGATGTTTGGGTGGAGGTGAGCTCTCGGCCCTGCGGCGAAGGCGAGGAGGGTCTGTTTAAAGGTGATGAAATAAATATTGATTAATTATCTTCTGCAGAAAGGTGGGACGCGGAGTCGCCCCGAGCTCGGCAGGGAATTTCATTAGAACTCTCAGAATAAAGGAACAGATCTGATTCATCAAGTGTGCAGATTATTTTAATACCTTTAATACAGAACACCTCCGCCCCCAGCGCAGGGGGAGGAGCCTCCTCCACCCTAATTTATACAGTCTGAAGGGGGGGAAGAGAAAAGTGAAGAAGAGAGGAGAGAGTAGGACGAAGGAGGGAGTGTGAGACGACAGAGAAAGAAATAGAAAAGTAGAGAGAGCAGGAAGACACCCGGGGGGAGGAAGGAGATATAGGGAGAATGAAAAGAAGGAGAGAGGAAAAGAGGCCAAATGAAAAAGAAAGAAGGACGAGAAAAAGGAGAGAAGTAAAGATAAAAGAAAAGAAATAGCATGAAAAGAAAAGTGGCACAAAGAAAGAAAAAAATAGAGGATGAAAGATAAATATGTGATAGAGAAGAAAAGGAAGGTGAAAGTAAAATGTGAGAAAGAGATAAGAGAAAAGAAAGAGAGGAAGGAGCAAGAGGTATGGAGATAGAGAGAGAGAGAGAGAGAGAGAGAGAGAGAGAGAGAGAGTGATGACCTTGATATCTCAGTTTTACACCAAGTCTCTGTGGAGCTGCTCAGGAGACGAGCTCTTCAGCCACAGCAGACAAAGAGACGAGCTTCAAACACAAGAGAGACAGAGAGAGAAGAGAAAAAGAGAGAGAGAGAAGAGAGATAGAGATAGAAACAGAGAGAGAGAGAGAGAGAGAGAAGAGAGAGAGATAGAGACAGAGAGAGAAGAGAGAAAGAGAGAGAGAGAAGAGAAAGAGAGAAAAGAGAGAGAGAAAGAGAGAGAGAGAGAAGAGAGAAAGAGAGAAAAGAGAGAGAGAAAGAGAGAAAAGAGAGAGAGAAAGAGAGAGAGAGAAGAGAAAGAGAAAAGAGAGAGAGAAAGAGAGAGAGAGAAGAGAAAGAGAGAAAAGAGAGAGAGAAAGAGAGAAGAGAGAAAGAGAGAGAGAGCTTCAATCATCTCTATAAAAAAGTAAACATATCTGTGAGCTTGATCTCCGACAGGCTGTGTTCAGTATTCCGCACTGCTGCTCTTCGAGCTGCTCTCGTTCTTCTGTTTGTGTTTTTTTACTCGTTTATTCTCGGCGGTCTGATCTGTCCGTTTGGAGGGGGCTGTGAAGAAACCCCACCGAATACAAAGGAAACATCAGACTGATACAGTACAGCTACAGTCATATCT
>CM038721.1:43213195-43218751 GCA_021613375.1 Megaleporinus macrocephalus | reverse complement strand
GCTATAGATCGGCTATATGTGCCAGACTAATTAGCCGGCCTTTTCTGACCGAGTGGCGTCCGATCGAAGTGAAGATTCATGAATAAGTAAGCGCGGTGGCAGCCGGCCTGCTTAATTAACCGGGTCCTCGCAGCGTTTAGGTGGATGGAAGCACCAGCCGCGTCGGCGCTGCCGCTTTAGCATTGATTGATGGACGGCTAAATTGAATCTGTAATCATCGCCGGCCTCTTAGGGACCGCTCCCCGAGGACCTGACCCGGAGACACCGAGAGAGGAACCGGCTGCTGCCGCCGACACCTTTAACCTTTAGAAGTTGCAGCGAGCAGAGCTGGTGCACTTTAATGTGAGGGGCTTCTCGCGGAGCAGACCCTCGCGGTGTTGGGTGATGAATTCGTTAATGCATGAACGTAAGTGTAACGTATTCTAATTAATAAACAGAACTCTAAGGGTTAATATGAGCCCCCCCATCCCATCTGCCGGGCTGTTATCCGACGCCGCAGAGTGTCTCTGCTGTCTTTCATGTCAATATGTCTGCTTTCACACTCTTCTGTGGTTCCCTCTCACTCTGCGTCCCTGCAGAATTCCCGTCTCCAGTTAGACGCCTCCATCATTCCGACTCAAACAATCTGGAGCTCGTACACACGGATCACTCACGGACACCTTCAGCGCACGACCTCACTCACACGCTGAGTCCGATAGACATATGACACACGTTCTCATTCAGATCAAACCGTCTGTGACTATTAGTGATTATTAGTGATTATTCGAGTTATCAGTGCCAGTCTGGCTGTTTCTGCTCTGTCAGAGATAAACACATAGCGCTGAAATATGGTTCTGCTGGTGGTGTTCCTCCAGGTGATGTTCCTCCAGGTGATGGTTCTGCTGGTGGTGTTCCTCCAGGTGATGGTCCTCCAGGTGATGGTTCTGCTGGTGGTGTTCCTCCAGGTAATGTTTCTCCAGGTGATGTTCCTCCAGGTGATGTTTCTCCAGGTGATGGTTCTGCTGGTGGTGTTCCTCCAGGTGATGTTCCTCCAGGTGATGCTCCTTCAGGAGGGGATGTGATTGTGCAGGAGCTCCACTGCGAGAGCAGCTGCTCTGTTTTGGTGAAAGTGTGACTCTATGATGTTGTGAAGTTGCCAGGGGCGACACTTGGAGCGGAGGGTGTTTTGCATACAGAAGTGTGAATTTTAGCTTTGGCAGGAAACAGAAGCACTTTGAGAGGTCTCACCCCGCTGTGGGGGGGTGGGGGGGGTGGGGTGGGTGGTGGGGGTGGGGGGGGGTCTTTATGTTGTATCCCTGAGTGTTAATAATATCCTCATAACCACAAAGCTAGAAATGACTAGTGATTCAAACGAATGCTTGTAAATATTATTATATTATTATAAATACGAGGACGACTATTATTAATATCAGTTATTATGATAAACACTCACACACACTGACACACACACACACACACACACACACACACACACACACACTGACACACACACACACACACACACTGACACACACACACACACACACACACACACACACACACACACACACACACACACACACACACACACACACACACTGACACACACACACACACACACACACACACACTGACACACACACACACACACACACTGACACACACACACACACTGACACACATACACACACACACACACACACACACACACTGACACACACACACTGACACACACACACTGACACACACACACACACACACACACACACTCACACACACACTGACACACTTAGACACACACACACTCACACACACACTGACACACTTAGACACACACACACACACACACACACACACACACACACACACTGACACACACACACACACACACACACTGACACACACACACACACTGACACACACACACACACACACACTGACACACACACACACACACACACACACACACACTGACACACACACACACACACACACTGACACACACACACACACTGACACACACACACACACTGACACACACACACACACACACACACTGACACACTGACACACACACACTGACACACACACACTGACACACACACACTGACACACACACACTGACACACACACACACACTCACACACACACTGACACACTTAGACACACACACAACCTTTAAGAACCATCACTGATAAAGAAACATCAGAGAGAGAAAGGAGAGAGAGAGAGAGAGAGAGAGAGAGAGAGAGGGAAGAGAGAGAGAGAGAAAGAAGAGAGAGAGAGGAGAGAGTGTAAGAGGAGAGAGAGAGAGAAAGAAGAGAGAGAGAGAGAGAGGAGAGAGTGTAAGAGGAGAGAGTGAGAGATAGAGAGAGGAGAGAGAGAAAGAGAGAGAGAGAGGAGAGAGTGTAAGAGGAGAGAGAGTGTAAGAGGAGACAGTGAGAGATAGAGAGAGAGGAGAAAGAGAGAGAGAGAGAGAGAGAGAGAGAAAGAAGAGAGAGAGAGAGGAGAGAGTGTAAGAGGAGAGAGTGAGAGATAGAGAGAGAAAGAAGAGAGAGAGAGAGAGAGAGAGAGAGAGAAAGAAGAGAGAGAGAGAGAGAGAGAGAGATAGAGAGAGAGGAGAGAGTGTAAGAGGAGAGAGAGAGAGAGAGGAGAGAGTGTAAGAGGAGAGAGTGAGAGATAAAGAGAGAAGAGAGAGAGTGTAAGAGAGAGAGAAAGAAGAGAGAGAGAGAGAGAGAGAGAAAGAAGAGAGAGAGAGAGAGAGAGAAGGAAAGCGAGAAGTCACTTGTCTTTCTTTTTTTTCTCTCATTAAAGTTAATAATAAAAGATAAACAGAATGTATTCGTGCTTATTAACTTTAGATAATTTGATTATTTTCTGTTTAATATTAATAATTTAATGAATAATATTAATTAATTTATAATAATGTGGTGCTGAGAGCGGAGATGTGGAGGTGCGGACCCCCGTACTGAGTTTAAGGGGTTATTGATTGTTTACAGATGATCTATAGTGGTTCTAATGAAGTGGGCTGTTTCTAATCCTGCTAAAAGCTGGGCGGCGTGAAGACCAGGCTGATTGATCGGGCGTGATGGTCAGCCATCAACCAATCAGACCCATTGATCTCTCTCAAATCCCTGAGTGGACGCTCTGCTCTGACCTTCTGACCCCTGGTCAGGTTTTACCGTCAGACGGAGAGAACCACGGACGCAGGAGAACCGGGAGGAGAGAACGTTCATCAGAGTGAATCACCTGCTGACCTGCTCTGCTCTGAGGTTCTTCTGTAGGAGATCACAGCTTCATGCTGAGCTCTGACGGTGGAGAGCTTAGTGAGAGCTTTCAGGGCTCGACCTCTGTTTACTGGGATTAGGAGGAGAGCAGGACGAGCATGGAGCCCTGAGGGAGAAGCCTGCAGAGATACTGAGCAGGAGTGAACTTCTCCCCACTGAAGACCACGTCTAAGGAACCCACAGTCACAACAGTTAATAAACACAGACACTCTCAAACATGAAGCTTCTTCAGAGGTTCTTCAGTAAAGACAAGGTAGAACCAATTTCACCATCAACCTGAAGAACCTTTTAAGAACCATCATATGGAGTTCGACTCACCACTGTAGTTTTGATATACTGTATAAAAATGAAGGTTCCACAGAGGGTTCTCTGCGCAGTGCTGTGAAGAACCACTCCTGGTTCTCTGAAGTGATTTTCAGGTTTGGTTTAGGATTAAGGTTCCAGGAAGAGCCTCAAACTGCTGTAGAAAACTAAACCTCATAAAAAGCTTTAAAGCTTTCAGAAAGTGGTTTGTGTAGTAATTGTGTAAAAACGTTAATTTTATATTTTATTAGTTTTTTAATACATTATCAGTTCAGAGCTCTACTGTTCAGAAGTGATTAATTCTGGGTTTGAACTTTTTTCATTTATTGTTTTATATTCACACTGAAGTTCTGATGGTTTTTAATGTGTTTTTAAAATCACTGTATTTTATAATAAACACTAATAATTATAAATACAGTAAAATATATATAATAAAGTTTTTATTTTTAATATCTTTAAAACAGTTACATGTTACTTTTAAGTTTACGTTATATTTTCAAAATACGTTTTTAGAAAAAATAAAAA
The DNA here is from genome assembly GCA_021613375.1 of Megaleporinus macrocephalus. Lineage (NCBI taxonomy): Eukaryota > Metazoa > Chordata > Actinopteri > Characiformes > Anostomidae > Megaleporinus > Megaleporinus macrocephalus. Next base: position 43,214,657 of record CM038721.1, on the reverse strand, counting down.
TGTTTTTGTTTGTTTTGTTTTTGAAGAGGGTTAATTATGTTGATATGGATGTTAATGGAACCAAATTTTTACTAGTACTTTTTTGTCATTTCTGTAGTTTGTTTATAATAAAAATAAAGTGTGTGTAATTTCTATTTAAAAAAATGGTTGTTTTGAGATATTATAAATGTTGCAGTTTTTGTTATTTTTCAGGTTTTAATAGAAATTGAAAGGACCTGCTTAGTTTTACTCTTTGTGTAAATTTAATGATGACTGGACTTGAAATGAAATAATACAAAAATACTTTGAAAGACGTCTGGTTACCTTGACATGCAGTAAACATAGAGTAGTTTTTTTCTTTCTCTTGTAAAATTAATTAATTAAAATAAATACATTTTAACAACAGCAGCAGCGATATATATATATATATATATATATATATATATATATATATATATATATATATATATATATATATATATCCAAAACGCCATCTTTACAGTAGAGACCAACAACAGTCATTACTTTCTATGTAAGTCAAGGTAACCAGAATTTTTTTCAAGCTATTTTGGAGAATTTCTATTGGTCTATCCCTTATAAAATTTACGCACAATGTAAACATCAGCGGTCCTGTTCAAATAATATATAATATGATGCCTTGCGTATATATACATATATATGCAGTAGAGATAAAAGGAGAATAAAACAATAACTGTGTTAAACTGAGATGAGAGTAACTGTCTATGTGGTCTGAACTGAAAGTTGAGACTCTGAACTCTCGACACGCTGTAGAAGTCATTCCCGTAGAGCTCCAGCAACGTCCCGCCGTTCACACCTTCCCGTCTACCAGAGCGTCTCCGAGCGGCGAGGCGTCAGAGAGTCAGACGTAAAACAACCCGAGAGCCACACGCGTCCTGCGGCTCTGACGCCTCCCCCGGTGTCCCGCTCAGATCTGACCGCGGTGGACGCTACAGAGGGAGCGGTGAGAACAGAGGGAGCTGCGAGCTGGAGGCGGTGGATCGATTTCTAGCGGGTTCCTCGGCAGCTCGGCCGTGCCAGTGGGCTTCTCGTGTACGTGTGGGTTCCTGTGTGTGTGTTTGAAGTGCAGATGAGGAGCAGGTGGAGGTGTTTTACGGCCCGGTCTAGTTTAGTAGCCATTACACCCCCCACCACTTCCCGTTCACACATGGCCAGGCCTCTAATCAGAGTGGACGTTAGCACCTAGCGCTGCAGCTTTTGGCCCCTCCTCAGGGGCCACGCTCGCCCGTTCGCTCGATTGAGGTTGAAAAGTAGCAAAAGGTCCGGCAGCCATTAAAGCGTTCCCCCCAAAAGACCAGCTGTGCCCCCCGTCCTCCAACGGCTGCAGTGTTAAAGCGCCAGCTCAGCCGAAAACAGACTTTACACAACTTCACTCCCGCCGCCCCACACTAACCACAACCTTCACCAGGACTTTCATAGTTTATTAAATATAACATTTTTAAAG
>CM038721.1:43188195-43208195 GCA_021613375.1 Megaleporinus macrocephalus | reverse complement strand
TGGAACATAATTACATTATTACAGTACTGTATCATTAGGTATTACAGTATTTGGTGTGTAATTACAGTTTGTTCTATTTGCAGTATATTAAGTTATATTGCAGTAATATATAGAACTTTAAGTATTATTTACGCTATTACAGAATTCAAGTCTTTATAATATTACAGTATATATGTCTACTTTTATTATTGTATTATCAGTGTTATTACAGTATTTACAGTGTTATTACAGTATTATATGAAATATTACAGTACTGTAAGCATCACTAAATATTACAGTACTTGATGCTTAATTACAGTTTATACTGTTTGATTTGAGTATTTTTTCTTCAGTTATACTGCAGTAATAAATAATACTTAAAATTCTATATATGTTATAAAAGTTTTCAAGGCTTACTAACAGATTATGCCATATTACAGTATATAAAGTTTTACAGTAATGTCTGCTGGTATTATACGTGTTATTACAGCATTTACAGAGTTTTTACAGTTTAACTGTTTTTACATTATAAGCATTATTACAGTATTTGCAGTATTATCATAGTATTACAAGCGTTATTACAGTATTTACAGTCTTATTATAGTATTATAAGCATTATTACAGTATTTGCAGTATTATCATAGTATTACAAGCGTTATTACAGTATTTACAGTCTTATTATAGTATTATAAGCATTATTACAGTATTTACAGTATTATTAAAATATCCTTCAGTGTTATTAGGGTGTGTGTGCTGTAGTACACTACGCTTTGTATCTATGTATACAGTCTTTATGGGGAAAGCAGGTTGCGAGTGTTGCGAGTATTCTGAGTGTTGCGAGTGTTGCGAGTATTCTGAGTGTTGCGAGTGTTGTGAGTGCTGCGAGCGCTGCAGTGGAGCTCAGGACGGAGCCCGAGACCTGCGGAGGGTAACTGATGATGATGTGAGGATGTTATCAGATTTAAGAGCAGCTTTATCGGCGTTATCAGAGTTTGGGCTCGTTAATAAAGCAGAGCCGGCGTCCGGCGGGTGAAGGAGCTGCGGAGCTGAGGCGAGCGCTGTGGAGAGCCTGAACTCCAGCTCCTTCTGAGGAGACGATAAATCACCCAGCAGAATTAAACGCCCTGCCGGAGCCACCTCAGCACGGCCATTTATAACAGCACCTCCACTCACGCCTTAATCAAAACACTTCACCTCCTCCACTCTCCCAACACGAACTCCACACCCGTCTACACCACCTACTCCCAACACGAACTCCACACCCGTCTACACCACCTACTCCCAACACAAACTCCACACCCGTCTACACCACCTACTCCCAACACCCAGTAAAACACACAGTATGTTTTACAGAATGTTTTACAGAATGTTTTACAGTATTTTTTACAGTATGTTTTACAGTATGTTTTACATTATATTTACAGTATGTTTTACAGAATGTTTTACAGTATGTTTTACAGTATATTTACAGTATGTTTTACAGAATGTTTTACAGTATGTTTTACAGTATATTTACAGTATGTTTTACAGTATGTGTTACAGTATATTTACAGTATGTTTTACAGAATGTTTTACAGTATGTTTTACAATATGTTTTACAGTATGTTTTACAGTATATTTTACAGTATATTTAACAGTATGTTTTACAGAATGTTTTACAGTGTTTTACAGTATGTGTTTTTTTAAGAAGTAATTACGACTTTTTACTGTATATACTCACAATTTTACATTTGCATACTCACTTTATTATAGTATACTTATATTAAAGTACACTTACTACATGTTAAAACCTAGTTCAGTGTTTTTAAATCAGAGTTTAAGACTTTTATTTAAGTAAAGCAGGAAAACGTGTGCACTGGTTCACTTAACCTGAGTAAACACTACTCTGCTAATTAATCAGTAGAGTAATTTAGGTCATTAGTATGCGAGGCTGGACTGAGGCTTTAAACGGATGGTTGAGTTTAAATTGTGATTAAATGTAAATGTAGTCGCTTTGTGTGTCAACAGAGGTCAATGATTTCACTCCAAGTGTGGCCTGAGAGTGAGATCAGACCATTCAAATGATATTAAAATAATTTAACGACACCGCATGACCAGCAAACACCAACTACAGCGCATACACTTCACTCTATCTATCTATCTAACTATCTATCTAACTATCTAACTATCTATCTATCTATCCATCTATATATCCATCTGTGTGTATATATATGTATATATATATATATATATATATATATATATATATATATATATATATATATATATATATATATTATACAGATGAACTGATACTCAGATATTGAGCAGACACTACTCTCAGTGCGGCTGTTCCTCGAGGAGCGGACAGGAAACAGTCACCGAGCACACCGACGCACTAAATCACTACTCAGTGTGTGTATTACCTCCATTACTCTAATATTACTGCTTCTCTCAGCAAATCAGCACTTCCACATAAACACCCACAGCATGTACACACTCGTTACTACATCACACACTCACACTGTTACTACCTCTCACAACACTCGTCTCTCCAAAACGAGAAGTTCAGGGTAGAAGGAGGAATACCACTAGGTGTTTAATGGAAGTCAATGGAACCGGATTTCTCCCTTTCATCCTGAAACTTGCTCTCCGTCTGGAGATCAACAGGTCCTTCACCTTCACAGAGGAACCTGAGAGCCAGGCTTTGATGTGGTTACAGTTAGAAGTGCTGATGTAACGTTTTTCTTCCTAAAGCAGAAAATTAGTGAAAGATCAGCACCGGCCGAGTGCACGTTCACACTCACGGCGCCCACACTGCTGCACACGCTTCACACCAGCAACCCTTCTGCACACGTAGCAGCGTCTCCAGCTTTTCACTAATCTACTGTTACTCTCCCGAAAACCCTCCCCACCGCGTCCAGAGTGAGATCTGCTCTGGTGTGTGACTTAATAGTGATAGAATTTAACACAAGCACTTCGTTACTCCAGAGCTTTAATTACCCTCTATTACACGTGTGTTTATCTTAATTAAGCTGTGATTGTTGTTATAAAAGCTTATAAGATGCTCAGTATCAGAGATTACCTTACACTGAAAACAGCCAGCATATAAAACACTAACACACTCTCTGCACATCATAATAAAGTTTTAGCTCACTATAGTAAACACTCTATACATTCTAATAAACACTTTATACATTCTAATAAACACTCTATACATTATAGTACATGTTCTATACAATACAATATAAGAGAAATAGAAAATAAATTAAAATAAGTGTTTCATATATATTGTAATAAACTTTTTGTCTACTATAATAAATATCCTATACTTTATAATAGACGTACTGTCTATTATAATAAACACTCTATACAAGATAATAATCCTTTTGTCTACTACAATAAACATTCTATGCATTCTGATAAACACTCTATACATTATAGTAAATGTTTTATACAATATAATAGAAAGTAGAAAATAAATTATAATAAGTGTTCCATACATTGTAATAAACTTTTTGTGCACTTTATAGTAAATGTGCTATACATTAAAATAAACACTTCATCCATTATAACAAGTGTTCAGTTCATTATAATAAACACTCTATACTTTATAGTAAATGTTCTGTACAATATAATAAATAAAATACTTTATTGTAAATGTGCTATCCAACACCCTATAAATTATAATACATGTTTTATATATTATTATAAATGTTTGTCCACTATAATAAATATTCTATACACTATAATAGACCCTCTATACTTTATAATAAATGTTATATACTCTATAATAAACACTATTCATTATAATAAATGTTCTATACTCTATAATAAACACTCTATATTTTATAATAAATGTTCTATACACTATAATAAACACTATTCATTATAATAAATGTTCTATACTCTATAATAAACACTATATTTTATAATAAATGTTATATACACTATAATAAACACTATTCATTATAATAAATGTGCTATACACTATAATAAACACTATTCATTATAATAAATGTTCTATACTCTATAATAAATACTCTATATTTTATAATAAATGTTCTATACACTATAATCAACACTCTATACTTTATAATACATGTTCTGTACACTATAATAAACACTCTATATGTTATAATAAGCCTTGTTATTCAGTTGTAGTAATTGTGGTTATAATTCTGATCCAGTGTTTAATTATTCACTACAGATCAGTTTATTCTCAGTTCAGTCTAATCTCAGATTGGTGCGCGTGTGTTTTGTTCTAATCTGAGCGTGATCGGAAACAGGAAAACACTTTTTCTACGGGAATAAAATCCGTCACGTGAACAGAACCAGAACAGAACCAGCCCCAGAACGCGGCCCGCAGAGTGCCGGTCCAATCCTGTGTGGAACCTCCTGCTCTGGTATCTCCACTCCAATCTCTGAACATGGAGGAGCAGCTCCCCGTGCATCTGAAAACCGAGCCGCGCGCCTGACACCCTAGACGAGTGTGTCTGTTCTGAACCGGGCCGGTGTTCCTATCTGCTGCTCGCGCTCTGAGTGTGAGTGAGTGTGAGTGTGAGTGCAGGAGGTTCAGTCACACTTACCTTCCACAGCGGAGCTGAGGGGCAGCAGGAGGCTGCAGAGGAGCACAAAGTAATCCATACTGGTCTGCAGAGGAGGGCATGAAGGTGGAGGAGCAGTATATGTGGGTTGTGTGAGGGAGTGTGTGGGGTGGTGGTGGTGGTGGTGGGTGGTGGGGGGTCCTAAAGGCTCCGCAGCTCCACGGGCTCCCCACGGCTCAGCCCCATCCACGAGAAGGTGAGGAGGAGGTGGTCGCAGGGACGGACAGGAAGTTTGGGAGTAAATCCAAAGCAGAGAAATATCCTGGTGGGATCGGGGGTCTCCTGCCCGCTCAAAGGGCTCCTGGGGGTCCCTCCCGGGGTGGAGGCAGGGTGCGGGGGTGCGCGCTCTGGCTCCGCTGCGCGCGCCCGTGCGTCTCCGTGCGTCTTTTTGCCCGAGCGCGGACTTTATCTGTGAGACTGCGCGTGACCGGCCGCCAGCATCTCCGCGGAACGCGCGTGTAGTCCTCCGAGAAGAGCGCGTGCTGGTCCTCTCTCTCCCTGCTGTAGGGCCGTGTTTCCCCCGCGTCTCGCGCCCGTATTCCGCTCCGCTCCCTGAGCCTGATCCTGCCGCTGCTCTCCGCGCGCGCCGAGTGAGTGAGTGAGTGAGCCTCGCGCTGCTGCTGCTGCGCGAGAGAGAGAGAGAGAGAGAGAGAGAGAGGGAAAGGAGGGCAGAGAGAGGAGGAGCCGGGCCTCCCCTCCTCCAGCTTCAGGCTTCCCAGCCTTTTTCCCACAGGCCTACAGCGCCCCCCTGCGGACACGCGCGCCTCGGCCTGACCCTGAGATGATCGATTGGAGTGAAAGACGCGATCAAACCAGATGAGAAGCGGGGCACGAGCCTTGGTCGGTGGTCGGATTGTTAAATAAGGGGGGGGGGGGGGGGGGGGGGGGGGGGGTGTGATGGGGGTTATAAGGAGATAGGGTGTAAAAACATGCAGCACGCGGAATAGAGCTCGTGCGCGTTATCGTGCTCGCGCTCCCGGCTCACACTGCAAACTAGAACTACCGCGCGCTCCGTTCTCCTCAGCCGCAGATTATTGATTAGTTCTGATTGATCAGCTGATTAATAAAAGCCGTGCAGCCACCTCCGGGGGCGGGGTGTGTGAGTGAGCGAGAGTGAGTGTGAGAGTGAGTGTGTGTGAGATTGAGTGTGTGTGTGAGTGTGTGTGTGTATGTGAGTTTGAGTGAGTGTGTTTGCTGGATGGTGTGTCTCCACATTAATCAATAATTATTAGTAATAACGGATCAATCAGATTACAGGTGTGCAGATCCGACGCGACCGAGCAGGAGAAGCTGCGCGCGCGCTGAGAGACAGGAAGTTGCTGTTTTAGAGTTTCAGCCTCGTTTGGGCTGCTGGCCGTTCAGCGCGCGCTCTCAGACTAATGTGTTTACAGAGTGACGCGCAGCTCCGGACTTTAATTAAGTGAGCAGTTAATGAGTGAGCAGCCTCAGCACACACACCTGCACGAGACATAGTGATCATCTTAATGTTATACATGTTATCTGTAGCAGTATTATTATTATTATTATTATTATTATTATTAGTAGTAGTAGTAGTAAGACAGTACTAATAATATTAATAATAATAATAATAATAGAACTCTGTATTGTGGTCAGTGGTGTTGAGCTGTGTGTAGTTGTTAATAATCTGATTTAGAGTTTAATAGAGTTTAATAATCTGATTTAGAGTTTAATAGAGTTTAATAATCTGTTAGAGAGTTTAATAGAGTTTAATAATCTGATAGAGAGTTTAATAGAGTTTAATAATCTGATTTAGAGTTTAATAGAGTTTAATAATCTGTTAGAGAGTTTAATAGAGTTTAATAATCTGATTTAGAGTTTAATAGAATTGAATAATCTGATAGAGAGTTTAATAGAGTTTAATAATCTGATAGAGAGTTTAATAGAGTTTAATAATCTGATAGAGAGTTTAATAGAGTTTAATAATCTGATAGAGAGTTTAATAGAGTTTAATAATCTGTTAGAGAGTTTAATAGAGTTTAATAATCTGATAGAGAGTTTAATAGAGTTTAATAATCTGATTTAGAGTTTAATAGAGTTTAATAATCTGTTAGAGAGTTTAATAGAGTTTAATAATCTGATTTAGAGTTTAATAGAATTGAATAATCTGATAGAGAGTTTAATAGAGTTTAATAATCTGATAGAGAGTTTAATAGAGTTTAATAATCTGATAGAGAGTTTAATAGAGTTTAATAATCTGATAGAGAGTTTAATAGAGTTTAATAATCTGATAGAGAGTTTAATAGAGTTTAATAATCTCATAGAGAGTTTAATAGAGTTTAATAATCTGATAGAGAGTTTAATAGAGTTTAATAATCTGATAGAGAGTTTAATAGAGTTTAATAATCTGTTAGAGAGTTTAATAGAGTTTAATAATCTGATAGAGAGTTTAATAGAGTTTAATAATCTGATAGAGAGTTTAATAGAGTTTAATAATCTGATAGAGTTTAATAGAGTTTAATAATCTGATAGAGAGTTTAATAGAGTTTAATAGTCTGATAGAGAGTTTAATAGAGTTTAATAATCTGATAGAGAGTTTAATAGAGTTTAATAATCTGATTTAGAGTTTAATAGAGTTTAATAATCTGATAGAGAGTTTAATAGAGTTTAATAATCTGTTAGAGAGTTTAATAGAGTTTAATAATCTGATAGAGAGTTTAATAGAGTTTAATAATCTGATAGAGAGTTTAATAGAGTTTAATAATCTGATAGAGAGTTTAATAGAGTTTAATAATCTGATTTAGAGTTTAATAGAGTTTAATAATCTGATAGAGAGTTTAATAGAGTTTAATAATCTGTTAGAGAGTTTAATAGAGTTTAATAATCTGATAGAGAGTTTAATAGAGTTTAATAATCTGATAGAGAGTTTAATAGAGTTTAATAATCTGATAGAGAGTTTAATAGAGTTTAATAATCTGATAGAGAGTTTAATAGAGTTTAATAATCTGATAGAGAGTTTAATAGAGTTTAATAATCTGATAGAGAGTTTAATAGAGTTTAATAATCTGATGGTGTTTAATCTCTGTTCTCTGATACAGGCAGTACAGTGTGTGTTATTTTTATTATAGTGCTGAGTACTGAGTGCTGGAGAGTACTGAGTGCTGAGTACTGAGTGCTGAGTACTGAGTGCAGAGTACTGAGTGCTGGAGAGTACTGAGTGCTGAGTACTGAGTGCTGAGTACTGAGTGCTGGAGAGTACTGAGTGCTGAGTACTGAGTGCTGAGTACTGAGTGCTGGAGAGTACTGAGTGCTGGAGAGTACTGAGTGCTGAGTACTGAGTGCTGGAGAGTACTGAGTGCTGAGTACTGAGTGCTGAGTACTGAGTGCTGGAGAGTACTGAGTGCTGGAGAGTACTGAGTGCTGAGTACTGAGTGCTGAGTACTGAGTGCTGAGTACTGAGTGCTGGAGAGTACTGAGTACTGAGCTGCGGCTCGGTGTGGGATGTGTTTTTTCTCCTCTCTCCGACTCTCTGAGCTCTCCGTAACGCAGCGCTGGATTTACAGTAAAAGCCTCTGGAATCAGTTCTCACACCCACACGACCAGGACAGCAGAGCTGGGACGCCGAGGACAGCAGTCCCTCTCCAGCGTCTCCCAGAGAGTCTGTTCACCTCCGCTCTTCCAGGACCGCCTGCTCTAAAAATAAACCGGAGTGAAAGGAGTGAGAGGAGTGATCACCAGCAAAGCAGAACAGATGCAGAGCCAGCGCAGCAGAATTAAATCCAAACTCAAAGAAGAGAATCAGAATCTAAATATTAATAATAAATATCTAAATATTACACTCTCTCTCTCTCTCTCTCTCTCTATATATATATATATATATATATATATATATATATATATACAAACAAACACACAAATATACATAACAGCTTAGTTTTTAAAATCTTATTTTATTTTAAATGTGTTTAATTTACTGGTTCTGTAACTAAATAGAAAATTAATATTCACAATAATTAAAATGACTCTATATAAACACAGTATATAAAACATACATGTATATATCATCAGAACATGTGATCTTGTATCTATTATTGGTGTTTATTTCTCTTTTCAAAGAATATAACATTTTCTTGTACTGTGTTATTATTTTATAATAAATAGATCAATAGAAATATTCCAAAACTACTTGGACAGACTTGTACCTTTGACTTCTATATGACAGTAATTAGAAAACAATTTCTGTATCTTTATTTTTGTTCACTTTTTCTTTTTGTTGCAGATTTTCAGTAAACCAGTGTTTCTGTGTATTGTGTCACATTTTCATGATGAAAGGAACAAAAACATTCTCTACAATTATTTATTTATAAATTAAAATAAAATAAACACATATTTATAAAAAAATAAGACTGCTGTGCACTAACTTGTGCTTGTATGTAACGTTGGTTACACTTAAAAAGAATTAGTAATACTAAATATAACCAGGAGTCCCTAAACACACAACTACACACACAACTACACACTCACACACACACAACTACACACACAACTACACACTCACACACACACAACTACACACACAACTACACACTCACACACACACACAACTACACACACAACTACACACTCACACACACACTCATGTGCGCAGTGTGTGAACATGTTTATGTTCTGGCAGTAAAAATCGGAATTAACACACGTAACCAGAAACAAGTCAGTATCAGAACATGATGTTTTCAGTAGTTCTGTATAGTTTAGTAGAACATAAGGTTTGAGGTTCTGCTCCAGTTCAGCTGATCCAGAAGCAGTGCTGACTGTAACGTTCATATGCACGTACGGTGTGTTCTCAGTTTATATCACTGGTTTATTGTTTCTTAATAACTGTGTATATTGTTTAATAATACTGTATGTTTTTTAAATAATAGTGTATATTGTTTAATAATACTGTATGTTTTTTTAAATAACTGTGTTTTTTAAATAATAGTGAATGTTTTTTAAAAATAATGTATGTTTTTTAATATTAGTGTGTATATTTTAAGTAATAGTGTATATTTTTTAGCAATAGTTTATGTTTTGTAATAAAAGTGTATATTTTAAGTAACAGTGTATGTTTTTAATTACTGTGTATTTTTTAATAATGGTGTATGTTTTTTTTAAAATAATAGTGTATATTTTGTAATAATAGTGTATATTTTTAATAACTATTTTTTAAAATAATAGTGTATATTTTTAAATAATAGTGTATATTTTGTAATAATAGTCAGTTTTTTAATAATAGTGTATAGTTTTAAATAATAGTGTATATTTTTAATAACTGTGTATATTTTAAAATAATAGTGTATATTTTTAAATAATAGTGTATATTTTGTAATAATAGTCAGTTTTTTAATAATAGTGTATATTTTTAAATAATAGTGTATATTTTTAATAACTGTGTATTTTTAATAATAGTGTATATTTTGTAATAATAGTGAACATATTTTAATAGTGTATGTTTTTTTTATAATAATGTTTTTTAAGTAATAGTGTATATTTTGTAATAATAGTGTATATTTTGTAATAATTGTGTATATTTTTAAATAATAGTCTATGTTTTTTAAGTAATAGTGTATATTTTGTATTAATTGTATATATTTTGTAATAATAGTCTATGTTTTGTAATAATAGTGTATATATTTTAAATATTAATGTATATTTTGTAATAATACTGTATGTGTTTATTTAATAATAGTGTATATTATATTTTATGTTTTATTTATGAAAGTGCTGTGAGGGGTCGGTTAGTTTTCTCTTCTGAATATTCAGATTTAGTAAAAAAGTCCTGCCTTGTTATGAAGGAGCCTCCAGGCGGCCGGGGGGAGTTGGGGGGAGGTGGGTAGAGGTGGAGGGAGGTGGGGGGGTTAATCAAAGATTTAACATTCAGTCAATCAGGAAACTTTTCACATGTGAACAAAGTCTTCAGAAAGTCAGAAGTTAATCAATAAGCCTGGTGGAGTTAAACTGGGGGGACGCTGTAGAAGGTCAGGACGTTCACTGAGAAACGTTTAAAGAGCGAGACCTCCCAAAACTGCTCACCACAAACTTATACTGTTTACCTGCATTAGCTAGAACCTCACTAACACCCTATTACCCTATTACACCTCCAGTCCTGAAGATAAAGGTCATGAGTAACAGTGCACGCACCGAATAGTGACCCTGTCAGCGTGCAGCAGAGCTCAGTCAAGCAGCTAGTCCAGCTTTTCTGTTATTCATTTATTTATTTATTTATTTATTTATTGATATAGAATTGTGTGAATAATCGACTGTTATCTATTTAAACACTGACTGTCCTCGTGTGTCTGTTGTCGACACTTAAACACATTTACTCTGAATTGACTTTATAGATTAGTCTGTACTGATCAGCACAGATCAATACCAGCATTTAGATTTAATAGAAGATCAATAAAGATAAAAACAGTGTCCTGCTGGCTGTAATTGTATGTAAGCTATAACCTCTTATTTTTACATCTCTGCCTAAAACTTAGTCCTGGTCCTAAACTCGACCCTAGTCCTAAACCTTTCACCTGTAATATAACCATTACTAAAGTCTAAACCTAAATCTGGTATTAATCTTAATTTTAAAATTAGGATCTTAGCCCTAATGCTAGTCCTAAACCTGATACTAATCCTGACCTTAAAATTTTAAATCGGCCATTATATTAATTCTAAATCAAATTCTATACATAAATCTGGGACTAATCCCTAACCTTAAAATTAGAACCCAGCCATGGCATTTACTCTAAGCCTAATACTAGTCCTAAACTTGGTACTAATTCTAGCCTTAAAATGGTACTAATTTTAACCCCTATACTAGTCCTAAACCTGGTACTAATCCGAGCTCTAGTCATGGTAGTAATTCTAATCCTAAACCTAATTTAAAACTGGTAACTAAATTTCAGCCTTAAAATTAGTATCTTAGTCATGAGAGTAATTCTAACCCTAGTACTAGTCCTAAACCTAACCTACCACTGGCTCTAAATGTATCCCTAGTTTTAATCTTGACTTGATCTTGATACTAGTCCTGATCCCCACCAGAACACTGTTGCCAATGAATCTCTGTAGTTAATCTCGTACTGATTGGTGTGGAACGTTGTGGTTCTACACTTGGTATCGGTTCTAATCCCAGGTACCATATGACCTCTGGTCCAGGCAGGCTCCTGCGGTGGGCAGTAGGGTGAGGGTCAGAGCGGTCGGAGAGATCAGAGAGCGGCTGCACCAGGACCGCCGGGATTAAACCCACAGTAAGGAATTCTGTTTGCTAAGAGAAAAACACTCCGAGAGCTCCGTCTCCAGTCCAGTCACCCTTTCAGAACCAATGAGAATGTTCTGTGCTGTTCTGTGAAGGTTCTGCAAAGGTTGTATGAAGATTGTATGAGGGTTCTGGAAAGGTTCTGTGAATGTTCTGGGAAGGTTCTGTGAAGGTTCTGGGAAGGTTCTGTGAATGTTCTGGGAAGGTTCTGGTAAGGTTCTGGAAAGGTTCTGTGAATGTTCTGGTAAGGTTCTGTGAAGGTTCTGTGAATGTTCTGGTAAGGTTCTGCGTAGGTTCTGGGTGTGTTTACGGCCGGCGTGTCTGACGGTAGTGGTTCATGTGGGTACTCGGCTGAGCTCACTCCGAGTCGAGGCAGTGAGGCGGGGGGCTCTGTAGTCAGGTCTAAAGGCCTGGTGGTGGGAGCTCTGAGATCACTCCCTGAAGGTTCCTCTGGTAGGAGCTCGGAGGAGCTCGGAGGAGCTGTGGGGAGCGGGAGGCTCGGAGCACCTGGCCTGCGTTAGAAACTCAATAACTAAAGTGGCAGACATTTTATTGCCATATGGACATGTGGAAATTTCGAACACCCCTCCCCCCCGGACCCCCAAACCCCCCCTCCCGGACCCCCGCCCCCACAGCCACGGCCCGCCCGCTTGCCCCCAATTCCTCTCCCAATTTACCGCCCACACCCCACGTCACTCAGCATTAGCGCAGCCGAGACCAGCCTGTATCACTCTCCACTCTCCTCTCACTCCGTAACCACACAGCACTCTCTCACTCTCTCTCACTCTCCCCTCACTCACTCTCTTACTCATTCTCCTCTCACTCCGTAACCACACAGCTCTTTCTCACATTCCCCTCACTCACTCTCTTACTCACTCTGTCCTCACTCCGTAACCACACAGCACTCTCTCTCACTCTCCCGTCACTCACTCTCCCTTCTCTCTCTCTTACTCACTCTCCCCTCGCTCGGTAACCACAGAGCACTCTCTCACACTCTCTCACTCTCCCCTCACTCACTCTCTCACTCACTCTCCCCTCACTCCGTAACCACACAGTGCTCTCTCTCTCTCTCTCTTACTCTCTCCCCTCACTCACTCTCCCACACAGCACACTCTTACTCTCTCTTTCTCACTCACTCTTTTACTCACTGTGTCCTCACTCAGTAACCACACATCACTTTCTCACTCACTCTCACTCTCCCCTCACTCACTCTCCCACACAGCACATTCTCACTCTCTCTCTCGCTCTTTCTTTCACTCTCTCTTTCACTAATTTAAACAATAGAAAAATACCCATTACTACTGTTTATTACTGTTTATTACTGTTTATTACTGTTTATTACTGTTTACTACTAATTTATTACTGGTCTACAACTGTACAACTATCACTGATATTATTATATTATATAGTAAGTAATGTATACGTTCAGAATATATACATCAGAAGATCCTGTATTAGACACTGAGCTGTATCTGCAGTGGTGTGTAGAGTGTTTTGATTTGAGTGATTTGACTGTCATTCTCAGATCACATGACTAGATCTCCTGAATAAAGGAGTGAGATGGTTTGGAATGTACACACACACACATACACACACACACACACATACACACACACACACATACACACACACACACACACACACACACACACACATACACACACACACACACACACACAAACTTACACACACACACACATACACACACACACACATACACACACACACACATACACACACACACACACACACACACACACACACACACACACACACACACACACACACACACAAACTTACACACACACACACATACACACACACTTACACACACACACACATACACACACACACTTACACACACACAAACACACTTACACACACTTACACACACACTTACACACACACACACACACTTACACACACACACACTTACACACACACACACTTACACACACACTTACACACACACACACACACATACACACACACACACACATACACACACACACACATACACACACACACACACACACACACACACACACACATACACACACACACACACACACAAACTTACACACACACACACATACACACACACACACATACACACATACAAACACACTTACACACACTTACACACACACTTACACACACACACACACACACACACTTACACACACACACACACACACTTACACACACACACACTTACACACACACTTACACACACACACTTACACACAAACACACACACACACACTTACACACACACACACTTACACACACACACACACACACACTTACACATTACTCATCACTCTCATCTCTCTATATACCCTGCCAGCAGTTCAGCTCCACCCATTCAGTCTACAGCAGTTCAGCTCCACCCATTTAGTCTACAGCAGTTTAGCTCCACCTATTCAGTCTACAGCAGTTTAGCTCCACCCATTCAGTCTACAGCAGTTTAGCTCCATCCATTCAGTCTACAGCAGTTTAGCTCCACCCGTTCAGTCTACAGCAGTTTAGCTCCACCTATTCAGTCTACAGCAGTTTAGCTCCACCCGTTCAGTCTACAGCAGTATATGTGCAGCCAATTACAGTCGAGCTCATTTACATATCTTAAACAGCCTGTGTAATTCAGTGAGGAGGCTGAGAGAGGATCGTCTCAGTGAGGTTCTGGTGTAGAACCCCTGTTGTGGGTGGACAGTGTAGAACGTGGTTCTGTTCATTCCTGGAATTTTTCTTGATTCTGGGATGCGGTTTCTTCTTCTGTAAGTCTGGAAACCACATCAGCGCTCGGCTCTCCGTTCACATGTCTCCCGAACGCTGTGAAGCTTCAGCCGGGAATGTGAATGAAGTTGTGAGAGAGGAATCTCGGGATGATGGAGCTGCTGGGATTAGAGGAGACGCCGGGCCGGATGAGGACGAGCAGCGGTCACAGAACGAGGACCGGAATCTCTGTGCCACCCTGACGGCGTCCAGCTGGGACTCAAACGCCTGAGAGACATTTTTCAACCGAGTTCTGGATTCGGCATCTGTGCTCCGTGATCGGACCCTCTTGGTCGTCTCGAAAACATGAAAACATGAAGTCACAGCATGTGTCCCCCTGCCGAGCGAGTCAGAGGCAACCGTGGTAAGAACAACTTCCTCAGACTGGAGGAAGGAACCATGGGAGGAACCAGACTCACAAGAGGAGACCCATCCTCCTCTGATCAAACAGTACATACAGTTTAATTAGAAACATTCAGAATAGAACGAGGAGAGTCTCTGACTGAGTCAGTCTCTGACTGAGGCAGTCTCTGAAAGGTGGGAGTGAGGCTAAAACAGTCCCATCATATCTCAAGGCCGCTACATCTGGATGATACAGGGATGCGGTCGAGGGTGAAGCAGAGGGGAGAAGTGAGGAGGAGAACTGGTTGGTGTTGGTGAGGAGGAGGTCCTGGTGGTCAGTCCTCCAGCAGTGTTCGACAGGACAGGAGGCGGTCACTACCTCAGGAAGAGTATAGAGTCAGAGTTGGTTCTGGTTTGTATTAGTATAGAGGTGGTGAAGTATTGTAGAGTGTGGCTGCTGACTCTGATCTCAGATCTGATTATAAACAGAATGAACTAAATTGGTGGAAACCAGAAGACAACGTAGACCTGAGACCACCCTGAGACACTGGGGTCCCCCCACTCCACCGTCAACAAACATGTGTGACTGTGTGAAGTGGTGGGTCAACAGCACCAACATCTCAGTGAGATTAATCACCAGAGGCTAAACTAAACCAGTCTAGACTTAACGACTGAGACTGTGTCCGAATATTAACTGGGAGATTATTCCAGAGTTTGGGGGCTTTGTAGTTAAAGCTCTTCCCGTCATTGAGGTCTTCTGAAGTTTAGGGTTAGAATGTCTGTAATGAAGATATTTTATTAGGATTATAAATTTTTTATTGGACAAAAACACAAAAAAATATTTCCTCAAATACAAACAGAGGCAGGTCCGAGGTGCAGCCTGTGAGACGGAATCTAATCTAAAGGTACTTCGTTAAGCAATTATGCTAATTAACCCTCAGCCATGGCCATTAACTGCCATTACATCCTTCCAGCTGAAGCCGAGGAGACGCCGCTCACACATCTGCTCCGGATTTGGAATTTGGCTGAACCGGTTTTAACAGTTTAAGTCTCTGTGATTTGACGGAATTGAATCTGATTAAGAATTAAATTTTAAAAAACACACGCAGAGCTGAGTTGCAGCCGCTCTGCAGAGCATGTCGAACTGCGACTGGAAAGTTTTTGTGGAGC
Source organism: Megaleporinus macrocephalus (assembly GCA_021613375.1). Classification (NCBI taxonomy): domain Eukaryota; kingdom Metazoa; phylum Chordata; class Actinopteri; order Characiformes; family Anostomidae; genus Megaleporinus; species Megaleporinus macrocephalus. Next base: position 43,192,100 of record CM038721.1, on the reverse strand, counting down.
AAAAGTAAAAAAATATGTTTTTGTACAAACAGAAGCAGGTCCGAGGTGCACGGACTGGGAATCTAATCTAAAGAGATCTAATCTAAAGATACTTCGTTATGCACTTATGCTAATTAACCCTCAGCCATGCCCGTTAATTACCGTTCCATAATTCCAGCTGAAGCCGATGAGACGTCTGAGGGTCCCGCGTCAGTGAAGCTCTCGCTGGCGCGTCTGCGGGTGGGTTTAATTTACAGCCCGCATGTGTCGCCGGGATCGGATCGGATGGCGGAATAAATACCCGAGTGTTGAAATCTGTTTCGGTGTTGATATTTATGATGAATTAAGCGGCTGTCAGGCTGGGGTGCGCGGCGGTGCTGAGCAACGACTGTCTTTAGAGAAACTGCAGGCTGAGTAATGGCAGGGGCGGAGGAGCCGACATCTACAGGGTGAGTCAAAAGTCTTAGGACATGCTTTTATTTCAGAACTGAAAGGGAAATGAGGTATCTGAATACCCCAGCTAGTAACGGGTGAGGGGGTCTGTCTTTTAGGCTATGTCCCGAACACAGCTGCTATCTTGAAAGCCACCATATTGGATCAAGGGTGAGTTTTTCCAGTGGGAAGGTGGTCGTGTAGCAGATCAGAGAAGATCAGAACTGATCAGAAATTGATTGATGTAATCAGATTTGTAATATCTCTTGTGGTTTAAACGTTAACACAGAAACAGATCGGGACCATGGCCATGTTCGGGATGTAGTCTAAAAGATAGCCCCCCTCACCCGTTACTAGCTGGAGTATTCAGATACATCATTCTCTCTTTCTGAAATAAAAGAGTGTCCTGATACTTTTGACTCACCCTCTAGGTCCAATGTACACACGGAGCGCCTCCTCATCCAGACGGGAGGCGTGGCTACCGCTGAGTTTACCGGGTACTCGCCGCAGGTCCACGCACCTCCCGTACCTTCAGCGCAGGCAGGATATTAGGAGCCGAGTGGGAATTCTCTTTCATTTCCAGAGCCATTACGGATACGACGGCTGGGTTATTATGGGATGGAGGTGGTCCAGGGGTCAGTGGGGTTGATAAGTTCTTCATGCTGAAAAGTACATTACAAGCTGCACATTAAAAGCCCATATGTCCTCCGTCCGTATGGAGGGAGGGAGGTTTTCTCCTCCTCCTCGTTTTTCCTCCACACCGGGTTCTTGTTTCAGGAGCGTTTAAGGAAAAGCCCGGTCCAGTGTTTACGGTACGCCGGCTCGGCTCGCTCGCACATCTGCTCCCAGTTCTGCACTTGGCTGAACTAGTTTTAACAATTTGGGCTGAAATTTGACTGTGATTTGATCAATTTGAATCCGATTAAGAATTATATTCCAAAATACACGCAAAGCTGGATTATAGCAGCGGCGGGGCCGGCTCTCGCCCTCTGGGGCCCTCAGCAAGAGCTTTTAGGGGCCCTCAGCAAGAGCTTTTAGGGGCCCTCAGCAAGAGCTTTTAGGGGCCCCATATCTTGTTAGCAGACAACCTGTGAAATAAGAGGTTTACATTAATGACCAGAGAACAATGACCAGTGACATCACAGCGTTAAACCATAACAAACCCGCTTAAACTGGTTCTCTTCTCTTCTCCTGCTCCCGCGCTCGGTTCCAGGACCTTGCGCTCCGTTTAGAACCGGGATTAATAACGTTCCGCCTCACTCGAGCATCTTACACCATGTCAACAAAAGTCTGTTACAGGGCCCCCTGGTGGCTGCAAGATCTGACGAGTCGCTTATGTCACTTATTAGGTAGAGCTGGAACTTAATTATAAAAATACAAAAAAATATTTTTAAAAAGATTTATATATTAAAAACATATTTAGGCCAAACAAACTTTTGTTCAATTTTGTGACTTGATTCTAAAAACACTGACATACATCACCACCATATACGAGTTATATTAAATGTTAAAGTCTCCTTATATATATATATACAACAAAACATGATCTGATCATTTTATTCTAACCACAAATCCACATATTCTATAAAGACTATTCTATAGTTCTGATCTCTTCACACTTATTCACTAATATTAGTACTATTAATATAGTACACACAAGAAGAAACTTTTGACTGATAGTAAATTATTATTATTTTCTGTATGAGGTATGTGTTCAGTCCAGCAGCACTTTTATGGAATATTAAGTTTTTATGACACACATGCACAGAAATCAGGACTGTAAAGAAACAAAGTTTACAATGAAAATATAAGTATAGAAATATATAATGAACTATAAATACTTCGTTTCTGTACTTTACTAACTTTTGAAGTATCTGTGTCTTGAGTATAAATATATCTTTTTTATTTACTATACACATAAAGCTGACTCACAACTCTACGTTTTAATAATATATTCAATTTTTTAATTATTTATTTATTTATTTATTTACTTATTTATTCAGGAACCTCATAAAGAGCCAAACTGGAATCAGAACTACATCCTGCAGCTCAGCTGCTTCCAGAAATTCCAGGAATAAACAGAGACACAGGACATGAGACAGATTCCAGGGAAGGAGATGAAAGTTACAAGCTGGACGTCACAAAAGCACCAGAAAGAAATTTCCATCCAACTCTAAATTTGTTTTTCTAAATTATTATTTATGTTAAATTTCATTTTCACATATTAAATCAATACAGCATAAATACGAACTAATAAAAAATAATGAATAAATACTTTTACTTTATATTTAAAGACTTTAATACTTTTAGTAAAAACATACATAATAATAATAATTGTGTACTTTTTGAATGAGATGAGATTGTAATTCTGTCTGATAATTCTAATTCTGATTCTAATTGTAACTGATATTTCTAATTCTAGCTAATAATTGTAATTCTGTAATTTTGACATTTTTAATTTGAGTATTAATTCTTACTGATAATTCTAATTCATTTTTTGAATTTAATTGTAACTTATAATTTTTATTCTAATAATTATAATTTTAGCTGAAAATTCTAATTCTGACACTAATGCTCTCTCTCTGTTGTTCTTTAATTCTAATTTGTATAAATCTCATTCATTTTATTGGTGTTGTTAAATAAGATGATCAGATTTTTTTGTATTTGAAATTAATTTTGTACGTATGTTATAATCCGTTATTTTCCGTTATTACCGTACGCTGGGCGGCGGGTTCTGGAGCTGGACGTTCTTTCGGGAGCACCTTTGTTAGAGGCCGTTGGTGTTTACTGTAGAGCAGCTCGCCGCAGAGGCATCTGGTCTGAATTTGGTGGAGCTACTTCTAACATGGCTCCCCTGCTGTCGTGCACTTTCTGATCAAACCACCCGTATTTCCAGCCCGGCCGCCGTGAGTGTAATGGGAACCAGAACCTCCGGCAGTGTCTGGGGAACCCTCGGCCCAGGCACGCCTCCGTGCACCATCGTTCCGGCACTTTCTCCTGACTGCTCCACACGCTGGACGAGAAGTGACGCAGCCTGTGGTGGGATCAGGAGTGTATCTGGACTCTCTGGACTATCTAGGCTCTCCGGACTCTCCGGACTCTCCGGACTCTCCGGACTCTCCGGACTCTCCGGACTCTCTGGACTCTCCGGACTCTCCGGGCCTCGGCGCTCAGCGTCAGATTGATTCGGGCTCTTCGTTAATCTTTTTGCACTTCGTTTCATCAGAAGAACCTTACAAACATCTGGAGATGTTGAGCAATGTTTGTGAATTTGTGCTGAAAGCTCGTGATAAACACTCTGGAGGCTGTGCTCAGGAACTTGGCTCCGAACGCTGCCAGCATACCAGCACTCTAAGATATAGTAGCCAAATTAATTAGTGCAATGAGTTTGATTTAGTGGTTCAGTTAATGAACTCTCTGGACTGCAGAATGTTCAGAGCTAACAGGTGTTCAGAATTAGTCCTGCAGCTCTGCAGCTCCTACAGGCTTTGTTT
>CM038721.1:43183195-43185695 GCA_021613375.1 Megaleporinus macrocephalus | reverse complement strand
CTTTCTTTCTTTCTTTCTTTCTTTCTTACTTTCTTCTGCTGTCCTTTCATTCACACACACACACACACACACACACACACACACACACACACACACACACGCACGCACACATGTTTAAGGTACACAGTGTGTCCCCAGACACAAACACCAAACATAAACAAACTACATCACTTACAGAGACTGCAAAACCCCCCCTCCCACCAAACCCCCCCCATACCCCCCCCACTACCCCCCTCCCCATCCCTCCTCCCCTGGACGCGGGCGCGTGTGTGCAGGTGCTGCAGGAACGCTGACGGGCCTCGATTTATCAAGCAGCGGAGATTTATAGCTGAAAACTGATTGGAAGCACAATGAAACAATAAAGCTGTCAGCAGCTCCGCTCGGGGCCAGTTATCTCCGCTCAGCGCTGACCTTTATTCAGGACTTCTCATCCAGACTTCCAGACTTCCAGCACAGACTCCTCCGGAAAATCAGACACGTCACTGTCACGACCTTCCAGCATATAAATACAACTTACTGTAATATACACGCGCGTACGTGACCTCCCGCCATTATTTATCAGCTCCAAACGAGCAGGGTTTCCGCTCCAATCGCCATGACGACAGCGAGCCAGTCAGAGCGAAATCCATCTGCTGGACCGATTCCCTCCACCTCGTCCAGTGAGGATGTGTCTCCGTGCGTCTGATACGTTCAGCACTTTGTTTCACTCGGCTGTGTTTTTGTTGTAGCACAGAAAACCTGTGACTGGCCAGTTAGTATTTCAGTGACCGCGTCCGTCACACACTTCCCAGATCACCCTTCCCGATCCATCTCAGGATGAGGTCACAGGAGATTCGGGTCGGGAGTGATGAGCCTATCAGGAGAGGCTGGGATGCACGTCATCTGCCTTTCAGTGTCTGTAAGAGATGGATTCGTGTGTCCGTCTGTTTTTTATGTTAAACTAACCAATCCTGAACGACTCATTCATCCCACCAGAACCATTTCATCCTTCGTTCGGTCGCCTTGGAGACTGATGTGGTCAGTAAGACATTTACAGCTCCTGCAGCATCTCTGGAAAGTAACGATGAGCATGTAGCCCAGTAAAAATACAAGCATCTCCAAAACAGTAACTTTACAGGAGAGGCCAAAAACTATCTTCACTTTCAATGTAAGTCAATGGAACCAGAATTATTTACAAACTGTTTTGCTGCATTTCTATTGGTCCATTCATCACAAAACTTTCACACAATGTAAACGAATGCTGTCGTATTCAAGAGATGCAGAAAAATAAAAATCAACAAAAAAAAAACATAAAAACCACATGAGTAACACTGTCAGATATTTACATTTTTTAAATCAAACTTGAAATTTTCAGATTTTGGGTGGATTATCTCTGTAGATGATCCTCGATATTAATAAGGGTCTTTGTTTCAGAGAGACTGAGACGTTCTGATCTCATATTGAACACGTGGGTGTTTTGTTGAATGTAAAACTGATTTTAAGTAAATATGCAAAACATCAGGACCCTCGGACCCCCGAGCGTTAACATCAGCGCCGTGTTCTGTAGCATCATTAGCATCTCATTAGCGTAACGGACTGTACTGGGTTGATAGAGAGTTACTGAAATTAGCGCTGGCGCTGTTTCATGCGTCCTCTCTGAAAGCCTCGTCTGACCGAGCAGCTGCGTGTGTGGTCACCGGTCAGTCACTGAGCTGTTCTGGCAGCGCTTTGAGGAACACGTCACCCGCGCTTTGTCCCCGTTTTGTCCTCTGAGGTTTTATTGGGGTCATGCCACTGATGACTACATTTCCCATAACCCCACAGGCCACGGGCATCTGGACTTTCTCCTGAATGTTTTTCAGAAATGTAAACAGTCGGGACGTCTGGCTGCACCAAACGAGCACCTGGCACTTCAAACTGGAACCAAACGAGGCACGAGAGCAGAGCTGCTGACCGGGACGTAATAAAACACCGGAGTGCCACAGTAACCGATTATTACATTCAAAATAAAAATGTAAATTACATTTCTAAACTATATTCTAATTCTACAGTAACTACAGTAACTCTACAGTAACTACAGTAACACTACAGTAACTACAGTAACACTACAGTAACTCCACAGTAACTACAGTAACTCCACAGTAACTACACAGTAACTACAGTAACTCTACAGTAACTACAGTAACACTACAGTAACTACACAGTAACTACAGTAACTCTACAGTAACTACAGTAACTCTACAGTAACTACAGTAACACTACAGTAACTACACAGTAACTACAGTAACTCTACAGTAACTACACAGTAACTACAGTAACTCTACAGTAACTACAGTAACACTACAGTAACACTACAGTAACTACAGTAACTCCACAGTAACTACAGTAACACTACAGTAACTACACAGTAACTACAGTAACTCCACAGTAACTACAGTAACACTACAGTAACTACACAGTAACTACAGTAACTCTACAGTAACTACAGTAACACTACAGTAACTACACAGCAACTACAGTA
>CM038721.1:43155695-43170695 GCA_021613375.1 Megaleporinus macrocephalus | reverse complement strand
TACCTGCTGGCCTGCGCTCAGGTGCTCAGGTGCTCAGGTGCTCAGGTGCTCAGGTGAATCAGAAAAGAAATAATAGCCACTTATAAACTTTAAATTAGATTTTCTGATAGCAGAGACCCCCCCCCCCCCCCACACACACACTCTAATTCAACATGAACTCTTTAAAATACTAATTATAATTATACTCTTCTATTACTACACACATCACCAACATGTATAACTCTAAATGTAGGTATTGTATATAAACTGAGTTACAGTTTCTCATTAGGTTGAGTGTATAACTCTAAATGTAGGTATTGTATATAAACTGAGTTACAGTTTCTCATTAGGTTGAATGTATAACTCTAAATGTAGGTATTGTATATAAACTGAGTTACAGTTTCTCATTAGGTTGAATGTATAACTCTAAATGTAGGTATTGTATATAAACTGAGTTACAGTTTCTCATTAGGTTGAGTGTATAACTCTAAATGTAGGTATTGTATATAAACTGAGTTACAGTTTCTCATTAGGTTGAATGTATAACTCTAAATGTAGGTATTGTATATAAACTGAGTTACAGTTTCTCATTAGGTTGAATGTATAACTCTAAATGTAGGTATTGTATATAAACTGAGTTACAGTTTCTCATTAGGTTGAATGTATAACTCTAAATGTAGGTATTGCTTTATGAATATTTTTTTTAACCTCTCAACAGTAGAAGGTGTCAGTGGGCGGAGCTTAGATAGCTACAGTGATTAATAACTCTCATCACTTGCACAAAGACAGAGTGTGACTCAGTCGTCCCGACGTCCCTTCTGATCCATCAGCAGCTTTAATCAGTCTCGGAGCAACATCGCCATGGCGACTGTCGTCTCTTCACTTTCATTCATTCATGAGTTCTGGCTGCGGTTTTCATTTCGGAGACGTCGGGACGTTTTCTTATCGGCTCATAACGACATCATCACCTTCACCGTCCTCAGCGGTGGTCCGTCCACCCGACTGAGGAGGACAGACGGACGGGAGGTGATGTAATTAAAGGGCACATTGTCGTGAAAAACTGATGTCACAGAAAATCGTGTTATTAAATACATACACTGCATTCAGCAGTTTAGCTCCGCCCAGTCATTCTGAAGTAATTAGGGGTGAATTTTAATGAGCACAGCTAATTTACATACAGCAGGTTTAAAGGCACGGTCTGCGTTTTTAATAATAAGATCTGACTAGTTCTCCTACCTCACAAATGTTCTTAGTGGACTTCAAAGAAAAGACCTGGGAAATCCAGATATGGGCCCTTTAACCGCGCGAGGCCGGCCGGCTGCTCCGGACGCTAATCTGTGGGATTGAAAGGCGCTGCTCTCGCTCGGCCTTAAAGCAGGAACGACTCGGACGTCCAGCCAGTGAAGAAACTCAAATTGAATTTGTGCGCAGCTTCCCGCCTCCAGCCTCTGATTGAATTTGATGGTGTGGAGCTGCTGGTGCGAGATAAAGGGATGGACAGTGCTGACATCATCGAGGGAAAGTCACCAGGTTCTTTAATGGTTTTAGAGCTACGCTGAACCTGACCTCCAGCTTCTGCACGGCTCTGTTTGTGGACGAGCATCAGAAATCACGCCTTCATTTCATATGATGGAGAATAACAGGGGCTGTATGTAGACCCCCCGACTCACTTTGAAGGTCATATAGAGGTCAGTAAGTAATCTATAGAGGAGTGAAGTTCTTACCTCGTATAATCCAGATGATAGAAACTTAATTATATCCTGGACTGAGTCATAATCCCAAATTAAACACCACTGGAATACAAATCCACAGGAGATCGAGGTGAAGAACAGAGTGGAGGAGATGGAGGTGAAGAACAGAGTGGAGGAGATGGAGGTGAGGAACAGTGTGGAGGGGATGGAGGTGAAGAACAGAGTGGAGGAGATGGAGGTGAAGAACAGAGTGGAGGAGATGGAGGTGAGGAACAGTGTGGAGGGGATCGAGGTGTAGAACAGAGTGGAGGAGATGGAGGTGAAGAACAGAGTGGAGGAGATGGAGGTGAGGAACAGTCTGGAGGAGATCGAGGTTAAGAACAGAGTGGAGGAGATGGAGCTGAGGAACAGTGTGGAGGAGATCGAGGTGTAGAACAGAGTGGAGGAGATATAGGTGAAGAACAGAGTGGAGGAGATGGAGGTGAGGAACAGTCTGGAGGAGATAGAGGTGTAGAACAGAGTGGAGGAGATGGAGCTGAGGAACAGTGTGGAGGAGATGGAGGTGAGTAACAGAGTGGAGGAGATGGAGGTGAAGAACAGTGTGGAGGAGATCGAGGTGTAGAACAGAGTGGAGAAGATATAGGTGAAGAACAAAGTGGAGGAGATCGAGGTAAGGAACAGAGTGGAGGAGATGGAGGTGAGGAACAGAGTGGAGGAGATGGAGGTGAGGAACAGTGGAGGACAGTTCTGCTGCTGGTTTCTGGTTCTAGATAAACGCTCCTGGTGGTTCTCAGTTAAACTGATTCTGAGAGACTGTAAACGATGTGAACCACAGACATTCTGAGAGAGTGATAGCGCCCCCTATGTGGAGAATCACTTCCTGTACAGTCTGTTTGACTTTATAGATTCAGCACACTCTGCAGCTGCTGAGGGTCCAGCTGCTCCAGTCGTCCTCTCGTTCTCCAGACCCCCGTCCTGCCTCACCTGTGGTTATTCTACACTGATCCTGATGCAGATCCCAGCCCGCGTCCCTCGGGCACCAGCGGCGGCGTTCGGGGGGAACCATCGGGTCTGTGAGTGACGGCTGGAGGGCTTCAGAGGACCCCATTAAAACACCATTACAGGCAGAGCGAGGCCGGACGCTCAGCAGCTGCTCCAAATCACATCAACACCTACACACCAACACCACACTCACACTGCTCACCAGCCCCGCCCACAGCCCTTCAGTTCATACGAACACCACTGTAATGAGTTTAACACAGACGACAAAAACAAACCATTTATCAACGTTAAATAAACATATTATTATAACAAACCCCGTCAGCAGAGTGCCAGCGGGACGGCCCAGCGGCGGTTACACCCCGGATACGGTTCTCATACCTCAGAGCGTTACTACACACCTGACAACAGGTTTAATAATAATAGACACACATATATATATATACACACTACTGAACACACACACTAGTAAACACACACTAGTGAACACACACTAGTGAACATACACTAGGGGCTAGTGAAACACCCACATACACACACACTAGTAAACACACACACTAGGGGCAGTGAAACACACACACTAGTGAACACACACACTAGGGGGCAGTGAAACACACACATACACACACACACTAGTGAACACACACACTAGGGGGCAGTGAAACACACACATACACACACACACTAGTGAACACACACTAAGAACCAGTGAAACACCCACATACACACACACACATTAGTGAACACACACTAGGGGGCAGTGAAACACCCACATACACACACATGCACACACACACACACTACTGAACACACACACTACTGAACACACACACTAGGGGGCAGTGAGCACACTTGTCTGGAGCAGTGAGCAGTCCTACCACAGTGCCGGGGAGCAGGCAGGGGTTGGGTGTCTCGCTGAAGGACACTCAGGTCGTGTCCTGTTAGTTGATGGGATCAAACCTGCAGCCTCCAGCACACGACCGGCTCTCGAAGGTTTGATGCACTGGCCGGGACTCGAACCCGGGTCTACTGCTTGTAAGGCAGCTATGCTAACCAGCTAGCTATGCTAACCTGATCTGCGTAAATCAAGATTTGCTGCTGAAGGAACTGAACACATTCATACAATGTCTGGGGCGTCCAGGAGAAATCTGGAACCTAACTTTGTTCTTCAAACTGGATCAAGATCTGATCTACTTCTCTCACAATAACACATTCATGATACTTTGTATTGTATGTCTGATTATTTACATGTCAAGTCAAGTCAATTTTATTTATATAGCGCTTTTTACAACGATGTTGTCTCAAAGCAGCTTTACAGAGTTTTGAAAACAGTTATAACATATACCCCCCAGTGAGCAAGCCAGAGGCAACAGTGGCAAGAACACCTCCCTCAACTGGAGGAAGAAACCTTGGGAGGAACCAGACTCACCAGTGGAGACCCGTCCTCCTCTGGTCAAACAGTATTTACAGTTTGAACTAAATACCAAAGAAAGGAGTCTCTGTTTGAAATCTGGATAGCAAAGCTTTAGAAGCTGCACAGATAGAGGCAGTGTATGACTGAGGCAGTCTCTGACTGAGGCAGTCTATGACAGTCTTTATGTAAAGTGGGCGTGAGCTGAAACAGTCCCATCCTACACGGTGTTCTACATCTGTTCTAATCAGATCTGCTCTTCTTACTGGTGATCAGACACTTATTGATCAGATACACACTTTTACACTATCAGCTCGTTGTCTGTATAAAAGGAGGTAAACGCTGATGGGGTTCCTCTCCTGGTTTCAGCTTCATCTTCTCCAGCATCACAGGATCGATCACCGGGTTCCAGTGACTGACCGAGCTCAACACCCAGAACGTGACCGAGCTCACTGTAAACCAAGCTTTTCTTTAAACTTCACTCTCTGACTTCTTTTACTTGGTGGTGCAGCTTCGCTCACACCGTGTTCATAATAAATATTAATAAATATTAATAAATATTAATAAATATTAATAAATATTAAGTGAGCTAATAAACAGATAATAGAGTGGAGAGTTCTGAACAGCGAGTTAGAACATCGACAGTAACACTGATACTTTATTCTTCACCAGCTCAGCTGATGTTCTCTGCTGTGTGAAGCTTTACTCTGTATTCGTTGATGGTCTTAGTGGAAGGTCAGTGTTTTCTTCTCCCACCGCTGGACCCTCATTCACCTCCCTGAGATACAGGAACCAACCAGCTGTTAACACCTGTATGAAGATACAGACGACTCACTAAACACCACAGGTCTCATATAACTCTAACACACATGCTGGTCATGCACTGGCAACCCGTAACTTCCCACACCCCCCACGACTCCCCCCAATAATTGGTTGTTTTTGAGGTTAAACCCCCCCAGGACTCCTCTTTTGTGCTCCATAAGAGAGTTTCAACCTCAAAAAGCAATGAAACTCTTTAGTTTAATCTGAATGAACGATTTAAATAGTAAAGCTAGTTGATTTTTTTGTTATTATATCTTACATATTATTTTTGGTTGAACTGGGAAATCTTGCTTTATGACACAGTGTTTGATGTTTCAACGTTTATTTGTTATTTACAGGTAAACAGGTAATAACATTCAGACACTGAAGTGCTTGGTGTGAATCAGCACAGTTAAAGCAGACCAGCATTAATATAAATACTAACTATATTAAATAACTATAATTATATTTAATACATACACTGTATAAAGTTCTTCATTGGTTTAACTTAAAAAATAAGCTAATAAGTAAACAAACTAGTTTAATTTAACATCATTAAATGTTATTTTATTAGGTTAAATAAGATTTTTAGATTTTATTCAATGATTATGAGAGTTTAATTAAATTTTATAATTCCTCCACGTTCAGTAAATTGTACCTGACTGTGATTTGGTGACTGAAAAACACAGATACCTGTATTTCAGATTGAAATTGTCTCTGTTGGGCTCCAGAACCAGAACCGCAGCTCTGTTCTCCGTGTGTTCCGGTCTGTGTAATCGTCTCAGGGAGCGTCCGTCTCTCACCGCGATCCTGACGGACTGATGGTCGGTCATTAGCAGTCAGGAAAGCGCTGGACTGTTAAACAGAAGCAGTGAAGGAGAAACATCTCAAACTGAAACCCACCATAAACTTCTCTGACCGACACACACTAATACCTCAAACCACCGTCCACTCAGTTTAACCCTCGCAGGTCAACAGGTGGTGCCTGGTTTTAATCAGCTGTTTAAATATAAATTAATTAATTACATTTACAAATCAGCTTCTTTCTGTATGTACAGGTTTAAATCTGTTTAATAGCAATAAATATTAAAATCTAATCACAATTAAACAATTTAGAATCTGTGCACCGTTTCTATAGTAATTAATAATCAATAATAAGTAGATCAATAAATAGATATTTGATTATAAAGTGTACACAGTGTTACAGTGATGCTGGTGAGTAAAGAGGAGACTAGGAGGAGGACGAGGAGGAGGCTATTACGAGGAGTAACATTAGAGTGTTTGGGAAATGGAAACTGTAACTGGGGAGCGGTGACTCTGATAAACAGTAGGGGACGCTGTCACTGTATTCATCACTTACAGTTTATTATAATTTAGTTTAGATCTCTGCTACATGGGTAACTGGAGCTGTCAGTTAGATCAGACAGTTAAATCAGTTTAACTCCGTTCTGATTACATGTTTACGGTGCAGCTCAGTAAGATGACGGTTGATTGATGTTTGTATTTTAGGATTTGCTAGCTGGACGTAAGAAGCTGTTAAACCTGTTGACCTGCGAGGGTTAAACTGAGTGGACGGTGGTTTGAGGTATCAGTGTGTGTCAGTCAGAGAAGTTTATGGTGGGTTTCGGTTCGAGATGTTTCTCCTTCACTGCTTCACTGGACAATGACCCTAAACACTGCAGTAAATCTACAGAACGACTTCTAAAGAAAGAAACTGCTGCTTTCAGAGCGGCCCAGTCAGAGTCCAGACCTGAACCCAGTAGAGATGCTAAGGAATGACCCAGAGCTGTTCACGCCAGACATGACTGAGCTGAAGAATGGTCCAGAATTCCTTCTGATTGTTGAGCAGGTCTGATCAGCAGCTACTGGAAACAGTAGGTTGGAGGTTTTTGCTGCCAAAGGAGGTTCCACCTGTTATTAAATCCAAGTTCACTTCCTGTCTCCACCAGCACTGGGAATGTTTAATGGACGTGTCTAATCCAGACATGAATTAGTGTGTGTGGTATCAGATTAAGCTCATTGAGTTTGTCTGTATTTGGGACTCGGATGTAGATCAGATCTCACTTTTATCACCAATGAATGCAGAAAACCAGTTAACATACGTTTCCTAGCCTCTGTAGATCCAGGAATCTTCCACATAATGTAAAAGGATTTTTCCCAGAAACTGTTTAGGAACCTTTCATTCCTGACCGCGCAGGAAGGTCCCGGCCGGGGGTCCGTTTAGGGGCCCGTCCCAGTGGCTCAGCAGCAGCTTCAGTGCAGCACATTTGTTCTCCAGGTCATCACCCAATAACGGCTCCCACTCTCACTCTAACACACTAAGAGAATTCCCAGCTTTAACCGAGGAACGCTGACGGATGGAGTCACCGGTAAAGAGCGGAGGCAGATCCGGAGCGGAACGGGAGCAGACGGGCCGAATACTCTCATTCCTCAACTCCATATCCACTCCGGAGACGGGCTGCAGGAAATGGAAGCAGCTCCGCATGAGTGGACAGCCTCCTTATCCAATCAGATTGTTGGTCTTAGTGGAAGGTCAGTGTTTTCTTCTCCCACCGCCGGACCCTCACTCACCTCCCTCAGATACAGGAACCAACCAGCTGTTAACACCTGTATGAAGACACAGACGACTCACTAAACACCACAGGTCTCATATAACTCTAACCACACACGCTGGTCAGGCACTGGCAACCCGTAACTTCAGACCATTAAGACTGTTTGTAGATCAGTTTAAGAAGGAACTGCCAGCTCTACTGAACTAAAGTGGGTCTTTAAACTGATCTAATTAATTATGTTAATTATTTTTTTACTGTTATGTATGTAAAACACACTGAACTGACTTTGTGTATGAAATAAATCAAACAAGTGTTTATTTGTCAAATACTTATTAGTACTCAGTAGCACTGAAATATTAAAATTGTGTGTGCGTGTGTGTGTATGTGTGTGTATGTGTGTGTGTGTGTATGTGTGTGTGTGTGTGTGGGTGTGTGTGTGTGTGTGTGTGTGTGTGTGTGTGTGTAAGTGTGTGTGTGTGTGTGTGTATGTGTGTGTATGTGTGTGTGTGTGGGTGTGTGTGTGTGTGTGTGTATGTGTGTGTGTGTGTATGTGTGTGTGTGTGTATGTGTGTGTATGTGTGTGTGTGTGGGTGTGTGTGTGTGTGTGGTGTGTGTTGTATGTGTGCGGTGTGTATGTGTGTGTATGGTGTGTGTGTGGGGTGTGTGGTGTGTGTGTGTATGTGTGTGTATGTGTGTGTATGGTGTGTGTGTGTGTGTTGTATGTGTGTGTATGTGTGTGTGTGTGTGTGTGTGTATGTGGTGTGTGTGTGTGTGTGTGGGGTGTGTGTGTGTGTGTGTGTGTGGAAATAGAGAAATATGTTTATATAGAGAACAAAAACCACTTTACTTTTAATGTCATGGAACCAGAATTTTAGAGCATTTCTATTGGTCCATTAATCCCAAAAAACTTTCATACAATAGTAAACAGCATCTGTCGTGTTTATATGATGTAGAAAAATTAAATCAAAATTCACACCATTTAGAGCACAAGAGCGTTCTACTGAGGTGTTTATTGTTCTATACAGAACCACTGTTTTCACTGCAGAACCCTCAAAGAACAGAAAAGTACCATCGAGTCGTATTCACTTTCAGACACGCTCAAATATCAGACTTTCATTAAACCTACAGCCTCCAACAGCCTGTACTCACTCAGCAGCAGGACCCCAACACACAGACCCTCACTCCTCTACTCATCGTTTATTCATCCCTCGTTCTCTCACTGCTTAAACTGCCGTCAGGACTTTCTACTTTATGTTTCTACCAGGTTATCATATACCACTGTTTGTAGATCAGTTTTAGAAACCAGACATCCTGAATTTTAGAACCTGACCATGAGAAGGTGTGCAGGTGGTGTCTGACCCCTATAATAGAGGCTAAACGGACCCTCGCGGGTTCTTCTTCTCCGTCATTCAGCCGAAGCAGCTGCTCAGAGCGCTCGTCCTGCCGCAGAGCCGGAGCCGCAGGAACCGCTCCGAGATAAACCTGCTCCGCTCAGGCCAGAGCTTTCTCGCGTCGGGAAAACTTTCCTCGAGAAACGAAAGCGCGGTGGTGCGTAAGTGGATTATGATGTAAATTTATCTTGTTGAGCCGCAGACGAGCGTCTGTCCCGCTAACGCCAGGGCTCCCAGCTGAGCGCGTGCCAGAGAAACCGAGGCTAGACATCAGCTTCCCTGCAGTTTACATTCCCTCCCACTCCCGCTCCACCAGCCGCTCCTTTTCCCAGAACCCCGGCCCTGGAAAAGCCAAATAAATATCCCGGCTGATAAACGACTCCACTGGTAAACGGGTCGTCTGAAGAGAAGAGATCCAGAAGGCGCTCCGGGCGGGCTCTGATAAATCACAGGCGGAGGCAGAGAACGTGTCTGACAGCTCCGTCCGCTTTAAAGACAAAATTAGTTTACGCGACTGAAAGCGGCTCGTCCTCTCAGACGGATCCGGGTCGCAGGTGAGGCGGAATAGAAAAGCTGAAAGGCGCGTCTCCCGGATTTAGTCTGAGTGGAGAAAATAGCTCCGCTCCAGATCTGCGTGATCCAGAGCTCCTACCATCCTGTTCTCCCACTGACCGCTGTTTAATCAGAGCTCCGCCTCCACCCCGCGTCCAGCGCCCCGCGTCCAGCGCCCCGCGTCCAGCGCCCCGCGTCCAGCGCCCCGCATCCAGCACACAAACCTCCTCTCAGCCTCCACACCACGTCCAGCACACAAACCTCCTCTCAGCCTCCACACCACATCCAGCACACAAACCTCCTCTCAGCCTCCACCACCGCATCCAGCACACAAAACCTCCTCTCAGCTCCTCTCCACGTCCAGGCACACAAACCTCCTCTCAGCCTCCACACCACGTCCAGCACACAAACCTCCTCTCAGCCCTCCACACCGCATCCAGCACACAAACCTCCTCTCAGCCTCCACACCACGGTCCAGCACACAAACCTCCTCTCAGCCTCCACACCACATTCCAGCACACAAACCTCCTCTCAGCCTCCACACCGCATCCAGCACACAAACCTCCTCTCAGCCTCCACACCACGGTCCAGCACACAAACCTCCTCTCAGCCTCCACACCACGTCCAGCACACAAACCTCCTCTCAGGCCTCCACACCACGGTCCAGCACACAAACCTCCTCTCAGCCTCCACACCACGTCAGCACACAAACCTCCTCTCAGCCTCCACACCACGTCCAGCACACAAACCTCCTCTCAGCCTCCACACCACGTCCAGCACACAAAACCTCCGCTCCGCCTCCACACCGCGTCCAGCACACAAACCTCCGCTCCCGCCTCCACACAATCCGCATCCCAGCACACAAACCTCCTCTCGACCTCCAACACCGCATCCAGCGCACCACGGTCCAGCACACAAGATCCACTCGGCCTCCGCTTCCACTCGCCCACCGTGTCCAGCATACATACCTCCTCTCGGCCTCCACACTGCATCCAGCACACAAACCTCCTCTCGACCTCCACACCGCATCCAGCACACAAACCTCCTCTCAGCCTCCACACCACGTCCAGCACACAAACCTCCTCTCAGCCTCCACACCGCATCCAGCACACAAAACCTCCTCTCAGCCGCCACCACGCACGGTCCAGCACACAAACTCCTCTCAGCCTCCACACCACATCCAGCACACAAACCTCCTCTCCAGCCTCCACACCGCATCAGCACACAAACCTCCTCCTCGAACCTCCACACCGCATCCAGCGCTACCACGGTCCAGCACACAAGATCCCACTTGGCCTCCGCTCCACTCGGCCCACCGTGTCCAGCACACAAACCTCCTCTCAGCCTCCACACCGCATCCAGCACACAAACCTCCCTCAGCCCTCCACACCACGTCCAGCACACAAACCTCCGCTCCGCCTCCACACCACGTCCAGCACACAAACCTCCCCGCTCCGCCTCCCACACCGCATCCAGCACACAAACCTCCTCTCGACCTCCACACCACGTCCAGCACACAAACCTCCTCTCAGCCTCCACACCACGTCCAGCACACAAACCTCCTCTCAGCCTCCACACCGCATCCAGCACACAAACCTCCTCTCGACCTCCACACCACGTCCAGCACACAAACCTCCTCTCAGCCTCCACACCACGTCAGCACACAAACCTCCTCTCAGGCCTCCACACCGCATCCAGCACACAAACCTCCTCTCAGCCTCCACACCCCACTCCAGCACACAAACCTCCTCTTCAGCCTCCACACCGCATCCAGCACACAAACTCCTCTCGACCTCCACACCACGTCCAGCACACAAACCTCCGCTCCGCCTCCACACCGCGTCCAGCACACAAACCTCCGCTCCGCCTCCACACCGCGTCCAGCACACAAACCTCCTCTCAGCCTCCACTCACCGCATCCAGCACACAAACCTCCGCTCCGCCTCACACCACGTCCAGCACACACATCCTCCTCTCAGCCTCCACACCGCAATCCAGCACACAAACCTCCTCTCAGCCTCCACACCGCATCCAGCACACAAACCTCCTCTCAGCCTCCACACCACGGTCCAGCACAACAACCTCCTCTCAGCCTCCACACCACGTCCAGCACACAAACCTCCTCTCAGCCTCCACACCACGTCCAGCACACAAACCTCCTCTCAGCCTCCCACACCGCATCCAGCACACAAACCTTGAATTCTCTGCAGCAGGAACACGTTCCGATTTCGGCCAGACGGAGACGAATTTACTGAACTGCATTTCAAACAAATTCAAATGTGTGGTTTCCTGTCTGGATCGTAAATCCACCGGAATACAGGAGGAGTGTGACAGCAATCCGATTTCTAGTGTTTTAACGTCTGGATCAGAAATTTAGGGAATCGGATTTGGGCTGGCAGTTTGAATAAAGGCCCAGTGGACAGATGACGTCTGAGTTCGTCCCCTTGGTTCCTCAGCGAGGACAGAAAACAGGAGGTAAAGCGGAAGCGGCGTACGGGAAGATCAGCTCTTCATGCGAGAAAGTGAAACGGGGACGATCTGGTCACGCCGGGAACGCTGTCTCCAACAAGCTGACCCGCCCTACTAGCATCTAATGCTACCCAAATGTTTAGACTGAAATTTGGGAATTTGGACGTTCCGGTGAGGTCATGTTTTGTTGTTGTTTTGTTTTGTTTTGAATTGTTTACATAATTTACATAAACAGACTGTAAACGGACTGCTGGAGCGGAGAAACACAGCAACTTAGATAATCAGACACATGGTGTCCAGCATGCTCCGGCGTCTCTGCTGTTATTGGACAAGCTTATATGCAAATGAGCTGATCATCGACCAATCAGATTGTGTTGGGAAAGCAAATCCTCTAACCCTAACCTAGAATCTAGCCCTAACCCTAACCCTAACCCTAGATCTAGCCCTAACCCTAACCCTAACCCTAGATCTAGCCCTAACCCTAACCCTAACCCTAACCCTAGATCTAGCCCTAACCCTAACCCTAGATCTAGCCCTAACCCTAACCCTAACCCTAACCCTAGATCTAGCCCTAACCCTAACCCTAACCCTAACCCTAGATCTAGCCCTAACCCTAACCCTAACCCTAACCCTAGATCTACAAATTCTTTTATTTTCAACACTGATACCAGAGGGAGCCGGTCTGAGGGAGCCGGTCTGAGGGGCCGGTGTGAAGAGCTGGTCTGAGGAGCCGGTCTGAGGGGCCGGTCTGAGGGGCCGGTGTGAAGAGCTGGTCTGAGGAGCCGGTCTGAGGGGCCGGTCTGAGGGGCCGGTCTGAGGGGCCGGTGAGGGAGCGGTGAGGGAGCCGGTGAGGGAGCCGGTGGTGTTCAGGGTTAGTGGAGCCTGATGGAGCTCTGCTGACTTTCCTTTGAAGCTCTGCAGACAGGATGCAGTTAAGTGTCTCTGTAACGCCTCCTGAGCAGAACCTCCTCCATTCCGGCCTCCTCGCTCTTTAAAGGTGAGCACCATTTGTCCCTGGGAGGCTCCACCGGCGAGAGAGTGGGCCGCCGTGTCAGCCGCCGACCAGGCAAAACGTGCCAAATTCAGCACTCCTCAAAGACTTCCCCCCTCCCCCCTCCCTTCCCTACCACTCTCCCTCCCTCCCTCCCTCCCTCCGCTGCTCCACTCGCTCCTCCAGTTAATTAAAGGCAGATTGGCCTCCTTAAGGACAGTAAAGGGAAAATCAAATTATCCAGCCTGTTTACATTTTTTCTAAATTCATTTCTTTCAAGATGACTTCATTTTGGAATGGTTACATCCCAGTGATTCACTCATTACCCCAGCGTCTAATCACTCTGCTCCTCTCCTCCCGCCGCCGCTTTCCGTTCTTCTCCGTATCAGGACTAATGGACGGAGCGTGGAGCTGAACTCGGGGCTCGTCTCTCATTTGCATATGAAAGCTTTATAAACTCAGAGCTCCAATCAGCGCTCAGAGCTGCGGCGAGCGAGCGAGGGAGGGAGGGATTGGTGAGGACTGTAGATCAGCCAGCGTGAAGATCTTCACTCCTGTAGACGTGAGAACTCCGGCTGAGGGATACCTGGAAGGACAGGGTGACAGTTTTACACCTCGAACAGCTTTTAATGGAACATTTTCATGTGAAACACGGAGCGGGAGCGTTTTCCATCCCGCAGACTGTCACTCCGAGAGGAAACTGTGCCCTAACCCTAACCCAGCTTTTCAAATCAGCACAGCGTACACGAGTAAAAACACAAAAACAGAGAGTTTATGTTGGAGCAGCAACAAAACACCTGGAGGAACATCTAATTAACTAATTAGGTCTCCCAGAGAGGCGGAGTCTATCGGAGGTAGAAGTTCTCAATGTAAATTAGTGCAGAACCTGAAGATCATCATCTTCTAAACCAAATAATAACATTAATAGACTCAGAGAATCCAGACTCCCAACACCATCAACACAGTCCATCACTCCCAACACCATCAACACAGTTCATCACTCCCAACACCATCAACACAGTCCATCACTCCAACACCATCAACACAGTCCATCACTCCCAACACCATCAACACAGTCCATCACTCCCAACACCATCAACACAGTCCATCACTCCCAACACCGTCAACACAGTCCATCACTCCCAACACCATCAACACAGTCCATCACTCCCAACACCGTCAACACAGTCCATCACTCCCAACACCATCAACACAGTCCATCACTCCTAACACCATCAACACAGTCCATCACTCCCAACACCATCAACACAGTCCATCACTCCCAACACCATCAACACAGTCCATCACTCCCAACACCATCAACACAGTCCATCACTCCTAACACCATCAACACAGTCCATCACTCCCAACACCATCAACACAGTCCATCACTCCCAACACCATCAACACAGTCCATCACTCCCAACACCATCAACACAGTCCATCACTCCCAACACCATCAACACAGTCCATCACTCCCAACACCGTCAACACAGTCCATCACTCCCAACACCACAACACAGTCCATCACTCCAACACCGTCAACACAGTCCATCACGCCCTAACCACCATCAACACAGTCCATCACTCCCAACACCATCAACACTGTCCATCACTCCCAACACTCCAATCAACACAGTCCATCACTCCCAACACCATCAACACAGTCCATCACTCCCAACACCATCAACACAGTCCATCACTCCCAACACCATCAACACAGTCCATCACTCCCAACACCGTCAACACAGTCCATCACTCCCAACACCAACACAGTCCATCACTCCCAACACCGTCAACACAGTCCATCACTCCCAACACCATCAACACAGTCCATCACTCCCTACACCATCAACACAGTCCATCACTCCCAACACCGTCTACACAGTCCATCACTCCAACACCAATCAACACAGTCCATCACTCCCAACACCGTCAACATCAGTCCATCACTCCCAACACCATCAACACAGTCCATCACTCCCAACACCGTCAACACAGTCCCATCACTCCCAACACCATCAACACAGTCCATCACTCCAACACCGTCAACACAGTCCATCACTCCCAACACCATCAACACAGTCCATCACTCCCAACCACCATCAACACAGTCCATCACTCCCAACACCATCAAAACAGTCCTCACTCCCAACACCATCAA
>CM038721.1:43126671-43154695 GCA_021613375.1 Megaleporinus macrocephalus | reverse complement strand
TCTCTGAGTTTTAATGGAATTGAATTGAAAGAAATTCCCAAATTTAAGCCCACCTAGCTCAACCACGTCCCCCATCAGGCTGGAGTCTGGAGCCCGAACCTCCGCCTGCTTTTCTTCTCCACCGGCTGCATTGTGTCTGAAAGTCTCTGCACGCCTGCGAACGACAGAAAAGGAGAGAGGGAGCGAGGGAGAAACACGGAGAACGAAGGCCTTGGCATATTCCGGAACTTCATTTGAATTGGAAATGAGATGCAAATCACCGGCGGGTATTATTGCCCCGGTTACTGGTTAGACAACAAAGGAACCACATTAACATGTAATTTC
Organism: Megaleporinus macrocephalus; assembly: GCA_021613375.1. Lineage (NCBI taxonomy): Eukaryota > Metazoa > Chordata > Actinopteri > Characiformes > Anostomidae > Megaleporinus > Megaleporinus macrocephalus. The sequence goes on along the minus strand of CM038721.1, from coordinate 43,154,371 downwards.
AACAAAACCCCCCCTCCCCTCCCCTCGCCTCGCCCCCCCCTCCCACCAAATACTGCGCATTAATAGGCAGAGAGGGAGAAAACGAGAGGAGAGGAAAATAAAAAGGTGGCGACGGGAACGAAGTGCAGGGAGGAGGACGAGTTAGCGAGCGGAGCCGGAGGAAGTGGAGCGACAGCCACTTCCTGGCGTTCTTCTTGGCTGCCGGTGAAGTGAAGTGACTCGCCGAGCAGTCGAGGGAAGAGACGACAGCGCTCTCCCGAGCCCGTACTTGTTGTGCTCTTAATTTCGGCGTGGCTCTCTTCCTCCGTCCGACCTCGATTTCTCTCTCCGGAGGCGCTGCAGGAGGCGCGCAGGTTCCTTCCAGCCCGTCTGTCTCGCTGTGATTCGTAAAGAAACCATCAGCAGACGAAGCCGCTATGTTAAGCTCTGACGCTCGGGATGAGTTTGTGTGCTTTTGTTTTTCTCCCGCAGGAAGCAAAGGAACGGCTCCGAATCGGAATACACCGAGAAACTGCAGCAATACAGTAAGTCTCTACAGATTCCACCCCCCCCAAACCCCCCCCCCCCCGTCATCCCCCGCCCCCCGCGTCGCGGTACGTGAAAAAGTTACCCTCGGAGCATCACTGGAACTGCCGAGTATGTGTAGCGCAGGCTTGTACGGTGAAACTTTGACGCAAGCCTCACGCAACACGTTCTACTGTTCCGCTCCTGAAGGAGCTAGTGTGGTTCACATCGTGTAAACCGCGTAGGTTCTCCGTATAAGATGTGTAAATGTGCTCGGACGCTGATCTGTCCGACAGTATTTTGCAAACAAACGTGTTTATTACATGCAACACTCGCCTCCTGTTCGATTTTTGCAAACTTTGACCCACAATGAAAGCTCAGGCCAGCAGCAGAGGTCATCACCATCACCTCTGATGCTGGCATGGCGACAACCGAGAAGACGGAGCAGCTGTGCTCCAGCAAATAGAGCTTTTTACAAACGTTAAATAAATCAGAATCTTCAAAAGCAGCTCAAACTAGTTGGAGAAACTCTCCATCCTCTTGTTTTCTGAAGTGGAAGGCAGTCGTTCAGTGCTGCCAGTCTTAAGAGAAAATTTAATTAATTCTCATGGACTTTCTAGATAAATAGAGCTTTTTACAAACGTTAAATAAATCAGAATCTTCAAGAGCAGCTCAAACTGGGCGTAGAAGCACCAGCTTCTGAATAAGGTGGTGAAGATCTTCATGTTGCTTTCACTTTCCCCGTAGTGGACAGTAGTCCGGTGTCCCCGCGTCTTCATTCTGCTGGAAGTAAAGAATCAGATCTTATTTACACTCAAAGACACTCAGCTTAGTTTTTGTTGCTGCATCTCCAACATCAGCTCAAACTAGTTGGAGAAACTCCGTCCTCTTGTTTTCCGAAGTGGAAGGCAGTCGTTCAGTGCTGCCAGTTTTAGGAGGGAATGAAATTATGTTCTCATGGACGTTCTGTCCATCATTTCTCTTCTGTGTGAGCAATTCGGCAAACTTCCAAAACATGACGTGTGTAAACTTTGATACGAAAAGACACGTCAGAGTTTTCCTCGTCTCGTTTAAAGACCTCAACGAAAAGCTAACAAAGACGATTAGCAGCAGCAGCAGCTGCTCAGAGCTGTCATGTTAACATTAGCTGGGTTGCTAGCCATTTAAACTGGTGAGCAGCAAATGAGTTTCCTGAAACTTGTTTCTTAAAGTGGAGACAGCTGTTGTTGGTGGCGGAGTATCAAACGGGTTTGGAGCGATTCGCCGGAGGCCCGTGGTTACGCAGCGCTGCTAAGGTTTCACGGTGTAGCGGTTATTGATGTTGTAAAGTAACTCTCATTAATCAGCACATACCAGATGCCAGTTATTACAGAGGTATTCCAAACAAAGGAAATTCATGTGGTTATTCCCGCTATTGAATCCCCTATAGTCACTCCGGGAACCAAAGTCTACATCGACCCCTTCACCTACGAGGACCCGAACGAGGCCGTGCGAGAGTTCGCCAAAGAGATCGACATCTCCTGCGTGAAGATCGAGGAGGTCATCGGCGCAGGTAACCAACAGCACACGGTCCTGAGCCGCAGGGGGAAGCCAGCTAGCCTCAGCCAGGCCATTCCCTTAGAGGACTTCACTCCACGCGGTACTTAAACCACTTCAATCCCCCATAAGCTCAGCCCCAGCCACCCCAGCGCCCCCTCTAACCGCTTCACTCACAGAGCTCCTGGGGTTCAGATCCTGATCGTCTGTAGATCATGTCGTTTCCTGTCCTGAATCTGACGGGCCTGTGTAGACGCCCTTTGACCTCCTATTCCTAACTGGCTAGTAGCTTCCAAACATCCTTGCTGCTCCTTCCTGATCATCTGTTCCTTCCCTGAACCTTCATTGCTGTCTAGGCTGTTTGAAATGATCTTCTAATCACTGTTCCTCAGCGAATCAGGAGCGCCAGGGTAAGGTAGGGAAATTGATAGTGGGTGATTTTAATGGGTGTGCTCGTCGCTCCGCTGTAGACGGGCTAGTATGTTACCGGGATTCTGTTTCCACGGGGATCGTTGTTTGTAATATTTTGGGATTGTAAATGCACCACAATTATTTTCAATAGCTTTCACACACGACTACACAGCGGAGACTTCCAGAACAGAGCACAGAGCAGTGAGCCGGGCAGGGACACCGCCTGCACCTTTATGACGGGGGCTTGTTTCAGGTGTAGCATGACAGGTGCAGTAAGCGACGCTAGCGAGGAAGCAGCCGGACCGGTTTGAGCGGGATTAGAAGTGGGAGAGTTGGGAATGGCGTTAGCGGAGGAGCTCCACATTGCAAATCCCTGCTTCACACCTTTAACATGTACTACAGCTTCTTAAACCCAGCGCGTCCCAGCCTGGCCTCTATAGTGACGAATCCCACCCCTGTCCTCTCCTCCTCCCTTTCCTCTCTTCCCTGAACCCCCCCCCCTCCCCCCACCTCCTCAACACCTCCTCAACACGTGCCTGGCTAGATCGAAGACACAAGCTGTCAAATCCTCCCAAACTTCTCTCGCCTCCGTTTTCTTCCACCTCCTTTCACTGCTCCAAAGCCTGATACCCCAGAATCCCTGCACAGTCCCTCCCTCTTTACCCTTTTCCACCTTCCGTCTACTCTTTCTACCCCTTTCTGGCTAATTTCGCAATCCCCCCAGCCCCGTCTATTACCCCTCCAGAACTGCCTTTTTGCCCCATGCTTGGATTTTCCTGTTGCCTCTGATTGTGCAAGGCTTGATCCCCCCAGTATCCGTTTATGCTTCCTTCCAATGTATTCGTCTGCGCCCTCTCCTTTCCTTTCCACCTCTGTACCTTTCCCAGCATCTCTTGCTTCAATTGCCCCATCCTGGGCAGATTCCCCCTCCTCAAAATTGCCTCTCTGCCCCTACCCCAGCAAGGAAGCACTGTCCGAGCCTGGTCTCTCTGATTGCATCACTGCAAAGCTTGAAAGCCCACTTTCCCACTGAGGCACCTTCCCTTTCACTCCTTTGCCTCCTCCTTCTGCCCCGTACCTTTCCCTGCCTGCTCAGTTAGCCCTCTACCCCCTCCCCCCTCCCCCCTCCCCGCCAGAACTGCCTCTTTTTGCCCCCTTCCTTGGCACAGAAATACACGTCCTAGCCTGGCTTCTCTCGTTGCCTCCATTCCCTCTCCTTTCCTCAATTCTAACCAAGAAATTTCCCTCTCCCCTCTCTCCCCCACTGTCCTCCACTGTCCCCTCTCCTTTTCACCCCACTCTCTCTCTCTCCCTCCCTCTCTCTCTCTCTCTCTCCCTCTCTCCCTCTCTCTCTCCCTCCCTCTCTCTCTCTCTCCCTCTCTCCCTCCCTCTCTCTCTCCCTCTCTCTCTATTTCCCTCTCTCTCTCCCTCCCTCTCTCTCTCCCTCTGTCTCTCTCTCCCTCTCTCTCTCCCTCTCTCTCTCCCTCTCTCTCTCTCTCTATGTCTCCGTTCTGTCCACCCCTTGCTCACCCAGGAGAGTTTGGAGAAGTGTGTCGTGGTCGTCTGAAGCTGCCCGGTCGGCGAGAGATCATCGTGGCCATTAAAACGCTGAAGGTGGGCTACACCGAGCGGCAGAGGCGGGACTTCCTGAGCGAAGCCAGCATCATGGGACAGTTCGACCATCCGAACATCATCCGCCTGGAGGGCGTGGTCACCAAGAGCCGGCCGGTCATGATCGTCACCGAGTTTATGGAGAACGGAGCGCTGGACTCCTTCCTCCGGGTAAGAAACACGGAATACTGTTACACAGAGAGTCTCTCCGGAGCAGCCAGACCGTACTCAGACAGTACTCAGACAGTACTCAGACAGTACTCAGACAGTACTCAGACCTTACTCAGACAGTACTCAGACAGTACTCAGACATTACTCAGACAGTACTCAGACCTTACTCAGACAGTACTCAGACATTACTCAGACAGTACTCAGACCTTACTCAGACAGTACTCAGACAGTACTCAGACATTACTCAGACAGTACTCAGACCGTACTCAGACAGTACTCAGACATTACTCAGACAGTACTCAGACAGTACTCAGACCTTACTCAGACAGTACTCAGACATTACTCAGACAGTACTCAGACCTTACTCAGACAGTACTCAGACATTACTCAGACAGTACTCAGACCTTACTCAGACAGTACTCAGACATTACTCAGACAGTACTCAGACCTTACTCAGACAGTACTCAGACAGTACTCAGACAGTACTCAGACATTACTCAGACAGTACTCAGACAGTACTCAGACAGTACTCAGACTTTACTCAGACAGTACTCAGACAGTACTCAGACATTACTCAGACAGTACTCAGACAGTACTCAGACAGTACTCAGACCTTACTCTCTCTCTCTGAGTGTGGAGTGAGTCTCTCTCTCTCTCTGAGTGTGGAGTGAGTCTCTCTCTCTCTGAGTGTGGAGTGAGTCTCTCTCTCTCTGAGTGTGGAATGAGTCTCTCTCTCTCTGAGTGTGGAGTGAGTCTCTCTCTCTCTGAGTGTGGAGTGAGTCTCTCTCTGAGTGTGGAGTGAGTCTCTCTCTCTCTGAGTGTGGAGTGAGTCTCTCTCTGAGTGTGGAATGAGTCTCTCTCTCTCTGAGTGTGGAGTGAGTCTCTCTCTGAGTGTGGAGTGAGTCTCTCTCTGAGTGTGGAGTGAGTCTCTCTCTGAGTGTGGAGTGAGTCTCTCTCTGAGTGTGAAGTGAGTCTCTCTCTCTGAGTGTGGAGTGAGTCTCTCTCTCTGAGTGTGGAGTGAGTCTCTCTCTCTCTGAGTGTGGAGTGAGTCTCTCTCTGAGTGTGGAGTGAGTCTCTCTGAGTGTGGAGTGAGTCTCTCTCTGAGTGTGGGTGAGTCTCTCTCTGAGTGTGGGGTGAGTCTCTCTCTGAGTGTGGAGTGAGTCTCTCTCTGAGTGTGGAATGAGTCTCTCTCTCTGAGTGTGTGAGTCTCTCTCTGAGTGTGGAGTGAGTCTCTCTCTGAGTGTGGAGTGAGTCTCTTCTGAGTGTGGAGTGAGTCTCTCTCTGAGTGTGGAGTGAGTCTCTCTCTCTGAGTGTGGTGAGTCTCTCTCTGAGTGTGGGGTGAGTCTCTCTCTTGAGTGTGGAGTGAGTCTCTCTCTGAGTGTGGAGTGAGTCTCTCTCTGAGTGTGGAGTGAGTCTCTCTCTGAGTGTGGAGTGAGTCTCTCTCTGAGTGTGGTGAGTCTCTCTCTGAGTGTGGAGTGAGTCTCTCTCTGAGTGTGGAGTGAGTCTCTCTCTGAGTGTGGAGTGAGTCTCTCTCTGAGTGTGGAGTGAGTCTCTCTCTGAGTGTGGAGTGAGTCTCTCTCTCTCTGAGTGTGGAGTGAGTCTCTCTCTGAGTGTGGAGTGAGTCTCTCTCTCTGAGTGTGGAGTGAGTCTCTCTCTGAGTGTGGAGTGAGTCTCTCTCTGAGTGTGAAGTGAGTCTCTCTCTCTGAGTGTGGAGTGAGTCTCTCTCTCTGAGTGTGGAGTGAGTCTCTCTCTGAGTGTGGAGTGAGTCTCTCTCTGAGTGTGGAGTGAGTCTCTCTCTGAGTGTGGAGTGAGTCTCTCTCTGAGTGTGGAGTGAGTCTCTCTCTGAGTGTGGAGTGAGTCTCTCTCTGAGTGTGGAGTGAGTCTCTGTAACTGGTCTGTGTGGAGTGAGTCTCTCTCTGAGTGTGGAGTGAGTCTTTCTCTGAGTGTGGAGTGAGTCTCTCTCTGAGTGTGGAGTGAGTCTCTCTCTGAGTGTGGAGTGAGTCTCTCTCTCTGAGTGTGGAGTGAGTCTCTCTCTCTCTGAGTGTGGAGTGAGTCTCTCTCTCTCTGAGTGTGGAGTGAGTCTCTCTCTCTCTGAGTGTGGAGTGAGTCTCTCTCTGAGTGTGGAGTGAGTCTCTCTCTCTGAGTGTGGAGTGAGTCTCTCTCTGAGTGTGGAGTGAGTCTCTCTCTGAGTGTGGAGTGAGTCTCTCTCTCTCTGAGTGTGGAGTGAGTCTCTCTCTGAGTGTGGAGTGAGTCTCTCTCTGAGTGTGGAGTGAGTCTCTCTCTCTCTGAGTGTGGAGTGAGTCTCTCTCTGAGTGTGGAGTGAGTCTCTTTCTGAGTGTGGAGTGAGTCTCTCTCTGAATGTGGAGTGAGTCTCTCTCTGAGTGTGGAGTGAGTCTCTCTCTGAGTGTGGAGTGAGTCTCTCTCTCTCTGAGTGTGGAGTGAGTCTCTCTCTGAGTGTGGAGTGAGTCTCTCTCTGAGTGTGGAGTGAGTCTCTCTCTGAGTGTGGAGTGAGTCTCTCTCTCTCTCTGAGTGTTGAGTGAGTCTCTCTCTGAGTGTGGAGTGAGTCTGTCTCTGAGTGTGGAGTGAGTCTCTCTCTCTCTGAGTGTGGGGTGAGTCTCTCTCTGAGTGTTGAGTGAGTCTCTCTCTGAGTGTGGAGTGAGTCTGTCTCTGAGTGTGGAGTGAGTCTCTCTCTCTCTGAGTGTGGAGTGAGTCTGTCTCTGAGTGTGGAGTGAGTCTCTCTCAGTGTGGAGTGAGTCTCTCTCTGAGTGTGGAGTGAGTCTCTCTCTGAGTGTGGGGTGAGTCTCTCTCTGAGTGTGGAGTGAGTCTCTTTCTGAGTGTGGAGTGAGTCTCTCTCTCTCTGAGTGTGGGGTGAGTCTCTCTCTGAGTGTGGAGTGAGTCTCTCTCTGAGTGTGGAGTGAGTCTCTCTCTGAGTGTGGAGTGAGTCTCTCTCTGAGTGTGGAGTGAGTCTCTCTCTCTCTGAGTGTGGAGTGAGTCTCTCTCTGAGTGTGGAGTGAGTCTCTCTCTGAGTGTGGAGTGAGTCTCTCTCTGAGTGTGGGGTGAGTCTCTCTCTGAGTGTGGAGTGAGTCTCTCTCTGAGTGTGGAGTGAGTCTCTCTCTGAGTGTGGGGTGAGTCTCTCTCTGAGTGTGGAGTGAGTCTCTCTCTGAGTGTGGAGTGAGTCTCTCTCTGAGTGTGGAGTGAGTCTCTCTCTGAGTGTGGGGTGAGTCTCTCTCTGAGTGTGGAGTGAGTCTCTCTCTGAGTGTGGGGTGAGTCTCTCTCTGAGTGTGGAGTGAGTCTCTCTCTGAGTGTGGAGTGAGTCTCTCTCTGAGTGTGGAGTGAGTCTCTCTCTGAGTGTGGGGTGAGTCTCTCTCTGAGTGTGGAGTGAGTCTCTCTCTGAGTGTGGAGTGAGTCTCTCTCTGAGTGTGGGGTGAGTCTCTCTCTGAGTGTGGAGTGAGTCTCTCTCTGAGTGTGGGGTGAGTCTCTCTCTGAGTGTGGAGTGAGTCTCTCTCTGAGTGTGGAGTGAGTCTCTGTAACTGGTCTGTGTGGAGTGAGTCTCTCTCTGAGTGTGGAGTGAGTCTCTCTCTGAGTGTGGAGTGAGTCTCTCTCTGAGTGTGGAGTGAGTCTCTCTCTGAGTGTGGAGTGAGTCTCTCTCTGAGTGTGGGGTGAGTCTCTCTCTGAGTGTGGAGTGAGTCTCTCTCTGAGTGTGGAGTGAGTCTCTCTCTGAGTGTGGAGTGAGTCTCTGTAACTGGTCTGTGTGGAGGTTTTGTTCAGTGCTTCTTATTAGCTGGTTGGTTTTGGTATGTAGGGATGTGTGTTACCCTCGTACAGCTGTAAGGTGGTCAGACTGTTTTTTTGGGGGGAGATAAAAATATTTAATTTTTCTTGTTAAGTCAGTGTTCAGTAAATGATGTTCAGTTCTGGAATGTTGTGGATCCACTTCTTGTTATCACTAATCAGACATTTTAGCAGCAAATAAAACAGAGAACTTCTAAAAATCCGCCCAAAATATCGGCCATCGGCTACAGAACCACCCATATCGGTCCATCTCTCCACTGAACCACGCTCTCTAAACTCAGGGACAGTTTTCTGGCTGGGCTTAACTTTGGACTGGAGGCTCCTGGAGGCTCCTGGAGGCTCCTGGAGGAAACCCTACGTAAAGAGTTGCAACAAGAAACAAAAGTCTGGTCTCAGAGTTCGCTTTCTTTTAAAATATTAACTTTTTGATAAAAATCTGATTTAATAAATTAATTTTTGACCAGAATGTGTGGACGCGCCCGGTCGCATGCAGTCACTGCACTTCTGCAAATATTTTCACTGAACTGGAGTCAGATTTTATCAACGAGTGACTCAAAGCAGCAGATCCTCTTCTGTGGAAATACCTCAGAAGTGACCCGGCTTGTTTGATTCACGACTCTGTACTCACGACTCTGACACTAGAGTCTGACACTAGAGTCTAACACTAGAGTCTGACACTAGAGTCTGACACTAACGCAGTGAAGCGCTGCTGTAAACGGTTCGTGCTTCAGAGAGAACTCGGTGACGGTGACGGTGACGGTGACGGCGCGCTGCGGTTACTGCCGGCGGAGACGACGAGGGGTTAACGTCTCCAGGAGAGTCTGATCTTTCCAGCGTGGCTGTAGAGAATCAGATGATAGGAACCTGTCTGCTGCAGCGCTCAGCCAGACAGCGCTCGCTTATCACTGACATTTGGAGAGGAATCAGCCGGCTGATGAATCGCAGTCTGAGAGGAATGTTAAACGCAGGCTGGTGGCATTTGGGAATCTCAGACGGTGCAGTGTGTGAAAAGGACGGGTGTGAATCTCTGACCCTTCGGAATTTGATTTAATGCAGAAAATGATTCCACGAGATTCATTCATCCAGAAATAAAACTGATCAGAGCTGATTATTAAACATTGTTAATACTGTTATAGCTCTAATCAGTGACATTCTACAAATAAAAATAGCCAAATATTACTATTAATAATAATATTAATAATAATAATAATAATAATAATAATAATAATAATTACATTTATAGTTTAATTACATTTTATAATGCAGTATAGTCTTATATTTTATTATATATATATTATCATATTAACGTTATTTGGTTGAACATGGGCTTATCTAATTATTCCAACAATCCAAAATCAATGAAATGGAACTGCCACCTTTGCAATGTTGGGAATCATTTAGGAATGTTGGGAATTATTTAGGAATGTTGGGAATTATTTAGGAATGTTGGGAATTATTTAGGAATGTTGGGAGTCATTAAGGAATGTTTTCTGGAGTGGGTGAAGATGTAGAGATGTGTCCAGTCATAATAAAACTCTGCCGTTTCTCTGTGCAGCTGAATGACGGGCAGTTCACGGTGATCCAGCTGGTGGGCATGCTGAGGGGCATCGCGGCGGGTATGAAGTATCTCTCAGATATGAACTACGTCCACCGCGACCTCGCCGCCCGCAACATCCTGGTCAACAGTAACCTGGTGTGCAAAGTGTCCGACTTCGGCCTGTCCAGATTCCTGGAGGACGATCCGTCAGACCCCACATACACCAGCTCACTGGTGAGAACAAACACATACACACACACACACACACACACACACACAGATATATACACTCACACACACACACACACACACACACACACAGATATATACACTCACACACACACACACACACACACACATACACAGATATATACACTCACACACACACACACACACACACACAGATATATACACTCACACACACACACACACACACACACACATACACAGATATATACACTCACACACACACACACACATACACACACACACACATACACAGATATATACACTCACACACACACATACACAGATATATACACTCACACACACACACACACACACTCACACACACACACACACATACACAGATATATACACTCACACACACAGGCACACACACATACACACACACACAATCACACACACACACACACACACATACACACGTATATACACTCACACACACACACACACATACACACGTATATACACTCACACACACACACACACACATACACAGATATATATACTCACACACACACACACACACACATACAATCACACACACACACACACACACACACACACACACACACATACACATACAAACACACACACACACACACACACACACACACACACATACAAACACACACACACACACACACATACACACACACAATCACACACACACACACACACACACACACACATACAAACACACACACACACACACACACATACACACACACAATCACACACACACACACACACACACACACACACACACACACATACAAACACACACACACACACACACACACACATACAAACACACACACACACACACACATACACACACACAATCACACACACACACACACACACACACATGCGCGTATGGGGCTGTTATTAATGCGTGTCTGGTGAAATATTACTGATAATAATATAATAATAATGGATATAAATAGTTTAATAATGTAAATAACTGTATGTGGTATGTAGGGGGGTAAAATCCCAATCCGCTGGACGGCTCCGGAGGCCATCGCCTACAGGAAGTTCACCTCCGCCTCCGACGTGTGGAGCTACGGTATCGTCATGTGGGAGGTGATGTCGTACGGAGAACGGCCGTACTGGGACATGAGCAACCAGGACGTGAGTTCACACTTCTCACTGTATACATATATATATATATAACTGTTATTGTAAGAAATATTATATGTATATATTTTTTTTCTTACAATAACAGTATTTATGTTATTTCTCAATTTTCAATATTTATCAAGTAAAATTATTATTATTTTTGTGCTTGTTTTAACAAATTTCTCTACAAAAAAATGTATAGAATCTTATAATATCCATGCAGTCATCTTAAAATTTAGATATTAGACATTGACTTGATTTATAACCTTAAAAATCAGAAAAAGTGAAAATGTACTACAGATGTGTAGTTAAATATTCAGTACAGTGTATATATATATATCTAGTATATACAGAGTGAGTGTAGAATATACAGTACAGTATCAGCAGGCTGGGGTTTCGCAGTGAACACAGAACAGTGGAACAGCATAGCATGCGGTCCCGTACAGTGGTGGCTGACCACAGCAGGACAAGCCTGGACTGGACTCCAGGACAAGACGGGGACTAGCTGCTGTAGACGGGTGGGATTTGGCTCCAGACTAACGAGATTAATGTAAACTCTGTGCTCCATTGTTGCTGCTGCTGTAGGTGATAAACGCAGTGGAGCAGGATTACCGGCTGCCGCCCCCGATGGACTGTCCCACCGCCCTCCACCAGCTCATGCTGGACTGCTGGGTCAAAGAGAGGAACCTCCGACCCAAGTTCTCTCAGATCGTCAACACGCTGGACAAGCTCATCCGCAACGCCGCCAGCCTAAAGGTGGTGACCAACACACAGTCCGGGTAAGAACCTGTCTGATCCTGAGTCTGATCTCCACATATCATCACTGAGAACACTGAACACTGAAAAATAGCCCAAATATAAAAAAAGCTTTTTAATTTTTAAAATATTGCCATGAGAACATGTAATAATAATAAAAATAATAATAATAATAATAATAATAATAATAATAATAATAATAATAATAATCTCAAAGCGCTCAAAGCGCTTGGTGATGAAACTGCAGGTTCAGGTTAGTCTGAGTTTTCAGTTCGGAGTCGTGTAGGACGAGTTTGGGATTCTGCTGAGATGAAAGTGGACGAGTGACATTTCCTGACCGTGTGATGTTGCTGTGATGGACTTGGCTGGTGTTCAAGGCTGAACTCTGGTGCTGAGTTAGCGTTTAGCGCCGAGCTGATGCAGTGCAGCACTGTTACAACTGAACACAGAGTCGGCCAGTCAGGACTTCTGATTGGATATCAACTCCGGCAGACGAAGTAAGTTACGCTAATGAAGCTCAGCCTGGATCGATATATCTGAGAGTAATGTCCCCCCAGCAGCTCCGTCCACGCTCCAACATCCACTGCAGCCACATACACGGCCGGATAGAGACCGTCAATTAATATTACTGATCAAAAACATTTAGCAAATAAAAACTCAAACAAACTAACAAAATTTCAAACAGAAGTTTATAATTATTAAAAATATCCATTTTTTAATAGCTAATAAAAATAAAAATATAAATTATTAATACTGTTACAGTTAAACACATTTTAGGAGTGATAAAAAATAGAACTTCACATCAACAGCCAATCAAACGTCAGCGGTGTTCAGTGTTTAGCTTAATCCTAACTGACTTGTTTAATTAGAGCGGGGGTGGAGGGAGGGGGGGGTACGCAGCCGGTGTGTCCTGGGTTTGGGAGGGGTGGGGGGGGGGTGGTTGGGTCAGAGGTGGGGGGCACTCCGGAGCCAGTGTGTTGCCTTCACGGCGATGGCTAAGGAGATTAGCGAAGAGTAATTAGCTTGATTAAGGCAGTGCAAAGATGGGAATGGTTTTAATTAGCCGCTAACGAGATTTTAAACGGGCCAGCGGAGAGGTGGCCCCCTGCCGAGCTTAATGAGAGAGAGGGAGAGAGGGAGAGAGGGAGAGAGGGAGAGAGGGAGAGAGGGATGGGGGGCTGTCCACTATGAAAAATGCGTCATCAATTTTAAGCAAAAAAAAAATTCCCATGTAATTTTATACACACAGAATTTTTTCAATAATTAAAATTTAAACGTGATGCTTAAAAATAAACTTCACACAAACATCTCGGTTCACTTTCAGTCTTCACATCAGGAAGCTTCTACACGAACACAGTCGGACCCTCAGATGATCACTTAAAAGTTTCTTTTCTACAGTGAGAACCGAAACCGGTTCTGTTATGATATTGGACTAAAACTCTTTGCGTCAGCTCCGTATATGAGAGTGTCTCAGAGTTTTATCACTGATGCTGATAAATCTGTAGAACCTTAATCTTCTTAATCTAATTAAGATCACTAATTAACTTTAGCTCCGGCTTCAGAAAGACTCATGACATTAAAACTGAGTTTTAAAATTTATCTTATAAACTCATTAAACTGTATGTTCTCAGTAAACTCACCCACTTAGAGCTGCACTGTGTAAGATTTGGGATTTTGGAGCCCTCTCTGGTGGAAATGTGTAACTGCATGCGGAGAACTCTGCTGGGCTGTGGGTTGGGGTTGGGTCTCCAGAGTGGATGTGAGTGAATTATCTATGATTGATCTTCGGGTCTTTATATTGATTTTGAGATGATTTGAGACCCAAACTTGGGGCCGGATGTCCAGTTTAAGTCTGTATGAGTTTAAACAACAGTTTTAACAGCAAACCTCGTACGCTATGCATTCTTAAAGGTGCAACAAAGGAAGATAGGAATTTAGGTATAATATAAAACGTGCTCTCTGATTGGCTGAAGAGCCGTACCTCCCTGATTACCGACCCTCTTTGGATTTTACGTATGGCTAGTATGTGAGAGGAAATCAGAGGAAGTCCTGATCCTGCAGCGAAGGCAGTGCAGGTGAGCGTGGAGCTCCAGGTTCTCTACCTTCGGCAGGTACGAGGCACTGTGATTGGACGTGGCTTCCTTTAAAGGGAAAAACTGTCCCAGGATAATGACCGCGGGGGCCTTGGGGCCGAACAGGGGGAGCTTATTAAAAGCCCATTCCTCCCGTCCATCTGTGGGTTCCTGTCCTGAAAGGAGGCTCTGTATCGCTCTTATTAACTTTTTTCCTCTCCGCTCTTAATTGTTAATTAATCTAATGCCATCAAAAGACGACAAGGATCAGCAGAGCAGAGCCCGCGGACAGTGGGGCTTTCTTACTCGCCCGCTGACCCCGCTGCCCTCCGCCTCGTCGCCGTGGGTTATTAAAACTGGCCGCTGGCTGGTCTGGAGCCGCGGATCGGTCTCTCGCGCTGTGATGTTTTATAGCCGGCCCGATCGCGGCCCAGATATTGTGACGCGTGTCCAAAATAAAAAGATCGATATGGTGTTTATGGCGCGTGAGGGTGAAGGTACTCCGGTCGGCCGCTCGTTTGATCCGGCGCTGAAATGCGTGCGCCGTGTCGAGCTCAGGAAAGCAGCTCAACGTTTATAGCGTGTAATTAAAGTAACAGCCTGGCAGACTGTCAACCCCCCCCACCCCCCACCCCCCACCGGCATCCGAATCTAGTCCATCAGCCAAGTAACTATAGCAACTTCTTAAGTTTTAGCACCGGAGCTACGAGGCTAATGTAGCCAACAAGCTCATACCCCACCAATTAGCATGGTGCTAATGGCTAACAGCAGCAGCTGGGTTGGACACTGTGGGGATTATATAGTTGTTATAATAACAGTGTTTGTTTTTATGATACATTGTTAGAAGAAGCTTGTACACCACCAATTAGCATAGTGCTAATGGCTAACAGTATATATTTATAGTTATTGGAATCATTTTCATTAGCATGATGGACAGGAGAAACTTTATAAACCAAAAACATATAACATTATCACGTTAAAACAAATAGTGCACTGAAAACATTGTTGCTGTCCGATTAAAAAACCTTCTAACGTAGGTTAAATTTATTCCCGGTCAGGTTTGAAGACCTTCTATTGGTCAGTTCTAGTTAGAAACGATGGAGATACACGTGTTTGTGGACAGAGTTGTGTATTAAAAGCTTTAAATAAAACATATTGACTGTGTTTTACAGGCTTCTGATGTCTGGGCTTGATTTGGAACTGTGTTGTTAGCTCAGCACTAACATACCATTAGAAACCCCATAGAGGTGCTAGCAAAGAGGAGCATCATCATAGAGGTGGGCTTCACCCTTGTGAGGGTCCAGCTGTGATGTCACAGTTGGAAACTATATGACAACAAACCAGACACAGTTCCAAGATGGCTGTTTTACTGTTAGCATCATGCTAACTGTTGGGGTGAAACTTCCATTGCTTGTCTAATAGCGGCGGTGCTAAAACCACTGTAACCGAAGCCCTGGTGTTCGCTCTGTGCCCCCCGCCCCCCCACCCACCGCCTCCTCTAAGACGTCCAGCCCTGGCGTCCAGCTAGTCAGCCGCTGTGTGGCTAACCAGGGCGGGGCCGGGCCCTACAGGCCGGGAGAGGCGGTGGTGGGGGGTTTGGGGGTGTGGTGGTCTGGTGAAGGCCCGGCGTGACCTAACCCTCTCTCTCTCTATCTCTCTCGCCCTCTCTCTCTCCCTGTAGGGCCTCACAGCCCCTGCTGGACCGCAGCGTGCCCGACTACACCACCTTCACCACCGTGGGCGACTGGCTGGACGCCATTAAGATGAGCCGCTACCGAGACAACTTCCTGAACGCCGGCTTCGCCTCCTTCGACCTGGTGGCCCAGATGACCGCAGAGTGAGTTGTAGGGGGTGAACGGAGGCTGTTAGGAGGCTATTCATTTAATCCTGTTTAATTAAAAAAGAGAGCTCCTGTATATGACCTGCGACTGTTCTGGGTACAGGTGGGAAAAACGAAGCCCTGATTTTTTAAATATTCCCAACAATCAGCTTTTTATAAACTGGGCCACTCTACAGCTACGAGGCTAATGTAGCTAACAAGTAATTCAAGCTTTTTAGCATCAGTGATTAGCATGGTGCTAACAGATGGTGTGTAGTGTCTCTCTAGTCTGGACTCCGTGTGACTCACTGTATCTATAAACTCACATTAAAGTGCATTAGCTAAACGCAGCAGCAGCCACACAGATAACAGCACCACAAACCACAGCAGCTCTATTAAACGCTACCTAGCGTCTCCACGCCGCTCGGCTTGAGGCCGGTCGCCCAGACGACAGTGGAGTGAGAGGCTTTCGGGGTTAAAGGAGGCTAGAATAGAGGCTTTGTCCGCGTATACACTGGCCTACATTCAGCGCGGTGACGGCTAAGCTAGCTCCGGAGTGTCCAGGAGTAGAAACCCGAGAACAGCCGGTACACGTCCTGCAGGAATGCTCAAGTATTCTGTCGGAACAAGTGGCTGCGGAGTGAACGAAGTGAACGAGGAAGCTGGAGTTACATCCCAGAAAACACGGCCTGTAAACGCTCCCCATCCAGCAACACCACCACCGGCGGAGGAGCGTCTGGAGGTCAGCGCTCCGGCACAGACCCGGCAGAAAACGAGCAGGCGGAAACAAATGGGGGTCGTTAGGATCAAATAAATGAATAAGGATAATAATAATAAATTTATCAAGTCCATTAAAGGGATAATAGAGGATGGAGATGTGGGTCATTTGTTTCAATCTGGCAACCTGACAGGTGGACCTATCAGTGGATTCCTCCTGTCCTTAATGGCGGGTAATTCTCCTAATGGTCTTCATTTATTATCATTTTCTCCGCCGCTGCCGCCGCCGCCACGGGGGACGAGCGCCGGCAAAAAAAAACCTGGTTAGCGGTTAGCGGGCGCTAAAGCTAGCGAGGCTAATCGGCCAGCCGTCTGTCAGCCAGCGGAAAAACACACGGAGAAGAAAAAGAGAGATATTTCTACACGGGCCGGCGTGTTAAACACACACGGAGAGATTAGATTACCCCGCCCGACAAAGCACAGGAAGTGGGCGGAGCTATCAGACGCTGATACTTTAATAAGATACTGTCATTCCAACGTTTCCCGCTCGATCCGCTCTCATTCTTATCCCGGCCGCTCCGCCTGCACTGGCCAGCATACACACACTCCGGCTTTACAGAGCAGAGCCTCAGCGGTCAGGACACCACAGCTCTTTACCTGACCACAGCGCATACAAATAAAAACAAAACAATAAATAAAAAAGATCATATATTAAATACACAAACTAAAAACAGAGCATATCAATACACTCAATATCAACATAAATATAAACACACAAAATACATTAAATAAATAAATAAATAAATAAACATACATACCAAAAACATCAGCTTGTATAAACGCAAAATGCAAAAAAAACCACACATACATCAATAAAAACAAGGCTCATATAAAAAAGTTAGTATATACACTGAATAAATAAATAAATAAATAAATAAATAAATAACAGTTACATGTAAGTACCAAAACTGATAAAATGTAAAACACAAAATAAATAAAAAGTAAATATCCATATATCCATATAATTAGTTAATGTAATACAAAAATAAATGTGAAATACACTAAATAAATAAATAAACAATAAACAAATAAATATAAAAACTATATAAATAAAGATAAATAGTTAAATGATTACAGTGTAAAGTGTGAATATATAACCTCTGATGTTCTCGCGGTATAAAGTTCAGATATACGTCAGGTGTATGTTAGTACAGCGGCGAGTGCAGGAGAGGATTGTGGGAAGGCTCTGTGTTCTGAGTCGGTGTGAAAGCAGCAGCTGGTCTGTGGAGCTGAACGTCTGGACTAATGATTAACCAGCACTGATGACCTTCTCTGTCTGAGTAAACCTGCTCAGACCCTCTCGCACACCTTTTCACACGCAGCGCCGCCCTTCACCCCCCGCGGGGCAGCGCCGGGCAGATAAGGCCGGGCGGAGACGCCTGTTTACTAACTTACCTGCGCTGTGCTGCGTGAGTCTGGCTCAGTTCCCACAGACACTCACACCTACACTGACCAGCACAGGGTCCAGCACCGCGTCCAGGTCCTCCAGAGGAGCTTCACATTCTCACTGATCAATAAGAAAACAGACCCAGCCAAGCTCCGCCCCTTTTACCTGACATTAAAACACCTGGGAGGTTCGTCTGCTGGCGTTAGAAGTAGGAGAAAGTGGGCGGGGCTTCGGCTTTTATTCCATTTTCTCTTTCATATGTTGACGAACTCGTTTTCATTAAAGAGCCGATAGCCTACCGTTTCTTAAACATTTACATAAACAGAACCTTCTTAATGTGACATCAACATACATGTAAACCATATTTATGTAAATGAAGTGTTGTAAGCTGAATGGGTGGAGCTAAACTGCCGTAGGATTAATGGGTGGAGCTAAACTGCTGTAGGACGAATGGGTGGAGCTAAACTGCTGTAGGATGAATAGGTGGAGCTAAAGTGTTGTAGGGACTGAATGGGTGGAGCTAAAGTGTTGTAGGGACTGAATGGGCGGAGCTAGTGTTGTAGGGACTGAATGGGCGGAGCTAAAGTGTTGTAGGGACTGAATGGGTGGAGCTAAAGTGTTGTAGGGACTGAATGGGCGGAGCTAAAGTGTTGCAGGGACTGAATGGGTGGAGCTAAAGTGTTGTAGGGACTGAATGGGTGGAGCTAAAGTGTTGTAGGGACTGAATGGGTGGAGCTAAAGTGTTGTAGGGAATGAATGGGCGGAGCTAAAGTGTTGTAGGGAATGAATGGGTGGAGCTAAAGTGTTGTAGGGAATGAATGGGTGGAGCTAAAGTGTTGTAGGGAATGAATGGGCGGAGCTAAAGTGTTGTAGGGACTGAATGGGTGGAGCTAAAGTGTTGTAGGGAATGAATGGGCGGAGCTAAAGTGTTGTAGGGAATGAATGGGTGGAGCTAAAGTGTTGTAGGGAATGAATGGGTGGAGCTAAAGTGTTGTAGGGAATGAATGGGCGGAGCTAAAGTGTTGTAGGGACTGAATGGGTGGAGCTAAAGTGTTGTAGGGAATGAATGGGCGGAGCTAAAGTGTTGTAGGGACTGAATGGGTGGAGCTAAAGTGTTGTAGGGACTGAATGGGCGGAGCTAAAGTGTTGTAGGGACTGAATGGGCGGAGCTAAAGTGTTGTAGGGACTGAATGGGACTGGTATATGTTAATGCTTTATGTTAATGGGTTTCTGAACACGGGCTGAACAGTGTTAGTAACTGTAACTGTTACGGGGTCAGTTGTTGGTGTTCGGATATCCGGAGCGTGCGTGTGGTCGGACTCGGATGGTAAACAGTCTCTTGTCTCCTGCAGGGATCTGCTGCGGATAGGCGTGACGCTGGCCGGACACCAGAAGAAGATTCTTGGCAGCATTCAGGACATGCGACTGCAGATGAACCAAACGCTGCCCGTCCAGGTCTGAGGCAGGAAGGGGGCGGGACTGAGAGAGAGAGCCGACGGGAAACCCCAGCTGCCTGCCCGTCTCGGCCGACGGGACCGACGGACGGGACCGGACCTGACGTCAGACTGGCTCGCAGTGCCTCGGACTACTTTGTTCCTCCATGTTCTTTTCCATAGTTTTCCTGGTTTTCCTCTTCGGACTGCGATTTTTCCACCTGCCGAGACATTTATTACCATTATTTTGTACATTTTTTAAGGAAAAGAGAAACGGAGACCCCTCGTATCCCACCCGAGCCTCGCAGGGCTGCGGCGTGAGGCCTGGTTCTGCATGTGTGTGCGTTTTCTTTTCTTTCCGTTTATTTTCCTCCGAGCCGCGTGGCTTCCTGCCGCGACGCCCTTCCCGCTTCCCGCCGCGGATGCAGCAGATCTTCCTCGTCCTCCGAGCTCCGAGCGGACTGCAGAGCGGCGGCGGGGGACGAGGACGAGTCCCAATCCGAGTCCGTCCGGCGCCACAGACTCCTATCGGGTGTGAGTGCGTGTGAGTGCGTATGTTCTCCATCTTCATATTGAAGGTGTTTTAATTAAAGGGCACGTGCCCGGGAAGGACCGGGCCGCGGACCGGGTCGGAGGTCCCGGAGAGAGAGAGGTCGCGGCCTCCGGCGGGAGCGTGCCGGCGCTCACCTGCTCTTTGGTTTTTTTGCTCTTCAGTTCACCGCCTGTGTTGAAATATGGCCGGTCTTCACTGATTGGACGATGCTGAGGACAGCGCTCGCTCCGGACTGGGCCGTCTCTATAGAGTTTGTGTATGTGGTTTTCGAGCGTGTGAATTAGTGAACGAGTGTAAGAATTATGCACATGAATACTGTACAATACCGCTTTAGCTGCGCTCCACCTGTGAGGAGGAGGGGGGAGGGGAGGAGGGAGGGGGAGGGGGGGCCGACCCGCATGAACTGAGGAGCAGATATATTTCAATCAGCTGTAATACTCTGTGGACAGTTATTCATTTTTGTAAGGAATCACTTTTTTAAAGGAAATGATTGGAGGTTATAGAAATCCGGTGCATATGTACGGTGAATATATATATGCATATACTTGAGACGCGCTATATATGCATATATAAGTATATGTGCATCGATCAGAGTGAGCTAGACGAAAACAAGCTTTTCGTTTCACATGCATTTCCACGTTTTTCCCAGGTTCCATCTGTACGACCTCACTATTTATTCCCTCCTGCGTCGGACACGAGGACGAAAGAACTGAGGACTGACGGAAACCAACCGATAATCCGATAATCGATCACCGTTCTAATGATTTGATATGAAGCGGACGTTGTATTTGTTGTTGTTCTAATCAGCCTGTTCATGTTTTTGTATCAAAGGAAGATAAAAAAAAACCAACAAAAAAAGGTGTTTAAGGAACTTGAGAAGTGGCCAAAATATTGGAAACCGTAGTGGACCATCGCAGCCCAAAGTGTCCATGCAATGTTTCTATGTCTTCCGCGCCCTTAAAGGACAATTCCACCCTTTTTTTTCTAAAATTCAGATTGTTTAGTGAGGTTTAGTGTGAATTGGTGCGGAGGGTGTTTACAGTGGTGGTGAAGGTAACCAGGGGTCACCGTGACTACACGGGGCTGGAAAGTTAAAGCCCGTACGCACCGTTCTTAGGCCTAAATCTTCATAAACTATCATAAACATCAAAGACAGTGTATTTATAACCACTTACTGTAACGACTTTCCACGAGGGAGCTTTTCGAGGTGGACGTCTGGTTCCATTCACTAACACTGTGGACTGTTCTCACTGTATCTAGAACAGAGAGCTTCACGCCGGACCAGACGTCTCAACCGTGTGATTATGCAGGAATTTTAGAAAAACGGGTGGAATTCCCCTTTAGAACGAATGAGCATTTCTCAGGCTGAACACATTCCCACACAGCTGACCCCTCCCCCAGGATTAACCCTTAGAAGTCTGGAGTTATTACTGTCGTTCTGTTTTTTTTTCTATACTAATTTAAACATAATTATGCAAATACGCAGCGGCGCCCGGCGACGGCGCTCTGTACGGACAGGGTCGAGCGTCTTTCCTGTTTCAAAAAGTGACCAATGAAGCAAAAACAATGTAAAACTTGGACTTTGCACCAGATTCTGAACCCCAATAAAACATCTGTTCTGCTAACGTGGTCTGGCCTGGAAGCTCTGCACTTTCCACACTTGTTTGAAGAAGGTCCGGTGAAGTTCCAGCGGGTGCTTGTTGTGGTCAGTGCTAACCGAGACTTCTAAGGGTTTAACATGCTGTTGTTTGATCTTAGTGCTGTCACCACAAAGGGGGCGGAGCTGTTTAGCGAAGCCCCCGTTTTCTGGTCTTCCACTGTTTAGTCTCCTGCAGCCCTTATAGGTTTACTAACCTCTGACCACCTGACAGAGGTTTAACCCCTCGTTAGGAGGTCCAGTACAGGTTAACAGTACAGACTGTGGATGCAGTGAACTGATTGGAACGTGTGCATCACACGAATAAAATATATTACATCACAGTGTATGTTCAGGTGTGTATGTTCAGGTGTGTATGTTCAGGTGTGTATGTTCAGGTGTGTATGTTCAGGTGGTGTATGTTCAGGTGTGTATGTTCAGGTGGTGTATGTTGAGTTGGTGTATGTTCAGGTGTGTATGTTCAGGTGGTGTATGTTCAGGTGGTGTATGTTCAGGTGTGTATGTTCAGGTGGTGTATGTTCAGGTGGTGTATGTTCAGGTGTGTATGTTCAGGTGGTGTATGTTCAGGTGGTGTATGTTCAGGTGTGTGTGTTCAGGTGTGTATGTTCAGGTGGTGTATGTTCAGGTGTGTATGTTCAGGTGGTGTATGTTCAGGTGTGTATGTTCAGGTGTGTATGTTGATGTTGTGTATGTTCAGGTGGTGTATGTTCAGGTGGTGTATGTTCAGGTGTGTATGTTCAGGTGTGTATGTTGATGTTGTGTATGTTCAGGTGTGTATGTTTAGGTGGTGTATGTTCAGGTGTGTATGTGTGTTCAGGTGTGTATGTATGTTCAGGTGGTGTATGTTCAGGTGTGTATGTTCAGGTGTGTATGTTCAGGTGTGTATGTATGTTCAGGTGGTGTATGTTCAGGCAGGTATGTATAGGTGTGTATGTTCAGGTGTGTATGTTCAGGTGGTGTATGTTGAGTTGGTGTATGTTCAGGTGTGTATGTTCAGGTGTGTATGTGTGTTCAGGTGTGTATGTTCAGGTGTGTATGTTCAGGTGGTGTATGTTCAGGTGTGTATGTTAATGTTGTGTATGTTGAGTTGGTGTATGTTCAGGTGTGTATGTTCAGGTGTGTATGTTCAGGTGGTGTATGTTCAGGTGTGTATGTTAATGTTGTGTATGTTGAGTTGGTGTATGTTCAGGTGTGTATGTTCAGGTGGTGTATGTTCAGGTGGTGTATGTTCAGGTGTGTATGTTCAGGTGGTGTATGTTGAGTTGGTGTATGTTCAGGTGTGTATGTTCAGGTGTGTATGTGTGTTCAGGTGTGTATGTTCAGGTGTGTATGTTCAGGTGTGTATGTTTAGGTGTGTATGTTCAGGTGTGTATGTTCAGGTGGTGTATGTTCAGGTGTGTATGTTAATGTTGTGTATGTTCAGGTGTGTATGTTCAGGTGTGTATGTTCAGGTGTGTATGTGTGTTCAGGTGTGTATGTGCAGGTGTGTATGTGTGTTCAGGTGTGTATGTGTGTTCAGGTGTGTATGTTCAGGTGTGTATGTTCAGGTGTGTATGTTTAGGTGTGTATGTTCAGGTGTGTATGTTCAGGTGGTGTATGTTCAGGTGTGTATGTTAATGTTGTGTATGTTGAGTTGGTGTATGTTCAGGTGTGTATGTTCAGGTGGTGTATGTTCAGGTGTGTATGTTCAGGTGGTGTATGTTCAGGTGTGTATGTTCAGGTGTGTATGTGTGTTCAGGTGTGTATGTGCAGGTGTGTATGTGTGTTCAGGTGTGTATGTGTGTTCAGGTGTGTATGTTCAGGTGTGTATGTTCAGGTGTGTATGTTTAGGTGTGTATGTTCAGGTGTGTATGTTCAGGTGGTGTATGTTCAGGTGTGTATGTTAATGTTGTGTATGTTGAGTTGGTGTATGTTCAGGTGTGTATGTTCAGGTGGTGTATGTTCAGGTGTGTATGTTCAGGTGGTGTATGTTCAGGTGTGTATGTTCAGGTGTGTATGTGTGTTCAGGTGTGTATGTGCAGGTGTGTATGTGTGTTCAGGTGTGTATGTGTGTTCAGGTGTGTATGTGTGTTCAGGTGTGTATGTGTGTTCAGGTGTGTATGTGCAGGTGTGTATGTGTGTTCAGGTGTGTATGTGTGTTCAGGTGTGTATGTGTGTTCAGGTGTGTATGTTCAGGTGTGTATGTGTGTTCAGGTGTGTATGTGGGATGTAATGTATTTTATGGGCTCTTGCTCCAGCGTGTCTGTGAGTGGGGGCTATAGCAGCTCCGGCGCTGTGTGACGTGGGCTGACCGGGCGGTCCGGCGTGCTGGAGTGATGACCGGTCTGTTATCTGTCCTTCAGAAACCGCCGCCATCAGCGTCTCTGTTCTGAGCTGCTGTGGTTACTGTGTGATCACCGCGTCCACTGCTTTACATATCTGTACATAATCCCCGTCTGCTGAGGCTGTAGTTTACAGCAGGGGCATAATAAAGGGGACGTCCACCCATTTTCCTTCAAAATTCTGCAGTGTGAGATGGTCCAGACGTTGTTTACAGTGGTGGTGATGGTAACCAGGGGTCTCCATGTCTACAACACAAATCTACACATTGTATTTACTATGAAACCCACCAGTGAAGCTACACGTGTCTTCTGAGTTTATCTGGATGTTGATGGTAAAATGTGGAAGATCTGAAAATACTAGGTTTTCTTTGGGGACTATTTGAACCTCACAACGTCCTGCATGTATCCCTCCACCATGAATGGAGTTTAAGACTGAGATCTTCTCTAAACTATCATAAACAGCGTCTCAGAATCAGACAGTGTATTTATAACATCTACTGTAAGAACTTTCTGTGAGGAGCTTAAAGAGGTGGACGTCTGGTTCCATTCACCTCCACTGTGACCAGCTCTGACTCTCTCACGGCGTTTCACATCAAACCAGATGTCTGGTTCCATTCACCACCACTGTGAACACCATTTCACAGCAAACCGCTCACGCCTTAGCCGTTTAATTATACAGAGCCTTTGAAAATAGGGTGGAGCTTCCCTTTACGACGTCTCCCTGTATTTAGAAGTGAAGTGTGGTTCTCGACTGTGTGCAGCTCTTCAGTGATCAGAGTGAAGTGATGCTGGATTCATTTCAGTTTCTTCACTTTATTTCTGTTTACATTAGCAGGAGTGATGCGTATTAACCCTTAGAAGTCCAGATCTTACTGTGGGTTTGATTTGCTGTTTAAATATGAGGACTCTGTTGAACATGTTGTTACACACTGAGTTAAATTTGCGTTGACACACTGCGGGAGGCATAAAATCCAAGGTTCTGCTCGTTCACACACTTCGTTCTGGAATGAAAGGACTATTGTGCGACTTCTGAGGGTTAATAAACATATTACTGTGCTAGCATAGCCACATTGTGGCTAATTTTCTATAACCACAGCACAGACATAAAATGATAAACGAATATAAAACATTATGCTGAACTAATTCAGATCCAAAGAAGTGCTAGTGCTTAGTCTCTCCGCTCGACTGTACAGCCCCTAGATAATAATACTACATACTATATAATAATAATAATAATAATCGTGTTTATAGATTACAAATCACTGAGAAACGTTTATAACTCCTCTCTGAAAACAGACACACTGAAATATGTTACATTAACACACTTATTGTAGAGAAATGTGTGTTAATGTAATACAGGGTGAGTCAAAAGTCTTAGGACACGCTTTTATTTCAGAACTGAAAGGGAGAATATCTGAATACCCCAGCTTTTAGGCCATGTGTCAAATATTGGATGAAGGACACGTTTGAACCACAAGAGAGATTTCAAATCTGATTGAATCAATCGATTTCTGATCAGTTCTGATCTTCTTTGATCTGCTACACGACCACCTTCCCCTTGGAAAACCTTGCCGTAATCCAATATGGCGGCTTTCAAGATAACAGCCATGTTCAGGACATAACCTAAAAGACAGACCCCCTCACCCGTTACTGGCTGGGGTATTCAGGTGTCCTGAGACTTTTGATTCACACTGTATATATATTTTAATGTTTTATTATTGTAAATTCAGTGCATTCAGTTTTAATCTGCTAATATGACTAATAATGATTAGATATTATTAGATACACTGTGGACGAAAAATCATATTTTTATTGTAAAATGTTCCGAAAGCATGAATAGAGTTTAGTTGAGTTTTATTACACATACACAATTCATTTGATTGATTCAGATTGTTTTCCATTCAGGCGGACAGTTTAAATTACAAAATAAAAGTCCCCATACTTTGAGTAAGGCTTAGGCAAATAATCAGCTCAGCGATACGACGAATTGAAGCACATTTATATTGTTTTAATATTCGCCGAGCTGAAACTGAAGGAAGCACGGATTAATTCAACCTCTACCATTTCTAAAAAACTACTATACCCTCTACAGGCTCCGCCCACAAATGTGTTCTTTCTTAGCAACTGTTTACAAAACAGTGATAAAAATCCCATTAAACCCAGTGAACTCAGTTTATATACAATACCTACATTTAGAGTTATACATTCAACCTAATGAGAAACTGTAACTCAGTTTATATACAATACCTACATTTAGAGTTATACATTCAACCTAATGAGAAACTGTAACTCAGTTTATATACAATACCTACATTTAGAGTTATACATTCAACCTAATGAGAAACTGTAACTCAGTTTATATACAATACCTACATTTAGAGTTATACACTCAACCTAATGAGAAACTGTAACTCAGTTTATATACAATACCTACATTTAGAGTTATACATTCAACCTAATGAGAAACTGTAACTCAGTTTATATACAATACCTACATTTCGAGTTATATATTCAACCTAATGAGAAACTGTAACTCAGTTTATATACAATACCTACATTTAGAGTTATACATTCAACCTAATGAGAAACTGTAACTCAGTTTATATACAATACCTACATTTAGAGTTATACATTCAACCTAATGAGAAACTGTAACTCAGTTTATATACAATACCTACATTTAGAGTTATACATTCAACCTAATGAGAAACTGTAACTCAGTTTATATACAATACCTACATTTAGAGTTATACACTCAACCTAATGAGAAACTGTAACTCAGTTTATATACAATACCTACATTTAGAGTTATACATTCAACCTAATGAGAAACTGTAACTCAGTTCATATACAATACCTACATTTAGAGTTATACATTCAACCTAATGAGAAACTGTAACTCAGTTTATATACAATACCTACATTTAGAGTTATACATTCAGTCTAATGAGAAACTGTAACTCAGTTTATATACAATACCTACATTTAGAGTTATACATTCAACCTAATGAGAAACTGTAACTCAGTTTATATACAATACCTACATTTAGAGTTATAAGTTGTGTGCTACAGTTTGTTTTGCGTTATAGCTGGTTCTCTAAGTGTATGTATTTTAGGGTTGTACACTGTAATTATATATTATCTGGATGTAAATATTTTAGTTCTTCACTGAGATTTTATAACTCGTACAAACTTCTCAACAGTATCTTTGAAGGAACGTGGGCGGAGCCTGTAAGGGGTGGAGTAAGTGTAGAGGGTCTTTATAATTCGCTGTGTTTTATATAAATATAATATAATATAATATTCCGTGAAGTTCCCGACTGTTTATATCTCCTGCTGCTTTTCCACATTAACATAGACCTGTTTGTGCCAACGGTGTGATGCCCCGCCCTCTTTTTAACATTCTTCTGCTTTAGCCCCTCCCACCACCAAACGCCTTCTTCCTCAAAACAGTCAGTCCCGTAACCTTTTATATATTCATATATATATTAAAATATTCTGTTTTCTGCATTTAAACTTCGGTTTAGAGTCGAACGTCGAACGTCGAAGACGAACGTTTCACGACTAACACTTCAAAATGCAACTGTTTTTCTTTCTTTCTTTCTTTCTTTTCTTTTCTCTCTTTTTGGAAACATTGAGATGTATTTAATGGTGAAGACAAACAAAGAAGAAGTGAAACTGATTAATGATGCATTCTTGTAGAAATATTTTTAAAAATACACTTTTGCAATTAAATTATTTAAGAAACGATGACGTCTGTTCTGCGTGACTTCTTGCTCAGAGACGTCCCGCTGGTTTCCCCCCACATACCACACACAAGGTTATATATATATAGTATAATTCCTATAACCTTAATATCTGGACTGTATATCACTAGTATTTACTCTATTTACTATAAATTCTCGGCAGTAATGGATCTAATAAGAACTAAATATTTGTGTTCAAACCGTATGAGCTTATTGACTAGAAACGTAAACAAAAGTGATGAAAATAAAATC